>JASDQU010439683.1:49513-86597 GCA_032191745.1 Picea mariana | reverse complement strand
AAACTTCATCTAGATTCGAAGGATTAAACATGAGTATAGTATGTCTCAAATAACTATGTAAAGCACCAATATATTTGAGCAAAGTTTCCTGAGAAGAAAAATCAACTCCCAACACCAAAGCTATTCTCCTAAATTCCTGAGTAAAACTTTGTACATTCTGTCCTTTAGCTTGTCTAAAATTTTTCCATTCCATAGTTGCCTTTTGTTTATATGCCAATGGATAAAATTGTTTTTTAATTGCGATAATGAAATCATTCCAAGAAAGCAAAATTTTACCATGCTTTTTCATTTTCTCTTGAGTCTTGGATTCCCACCAAATAAGTGCTGCACTATCCAATCTTAACGAAGAAAGCTGAATTTTGGTTTCATCATCTTGAATTTTTTGTATTCTACAATATACTTCAATTTGATGTATCCAATTATCTAACTTCTCAGCATTAACTTCTCCATTGTATATTGGCAATTCAAATTTTATATCAATCTTTAATGAAGGAATTTGCGAAGGAGTTTTACCATGCCCCTTTGGAGAATTTGGAAGATGTTTCGAACTGGTAGAAGAAGAAGAAGAATATGATGATGGAGGAGAGGGTGGTGGAGAAGAACCATTCCCTCTATTTCCGTTTGGAGGTTTGTCACCACTGCCTCCCTTATGCATTGAAGGATTGGAGCCTTCACCCTGTGACAATATGTTCCTTTCCATCAAGATCTTCATCATCTCTCTCAACTCCATGACAGCCTCTCTGAGATCTTCATCTTCAGCAGGAACATGTCCATGAACTTCTGCATGATCCATGCTTGGTGAATGTCTCCCTGAAACTTGCGGTGAATGAATATGCTTCCTCCTTATCGGATGAGAACTTGGCTGCACAAGTTGACCTTCTCCTCTTGTGAGTTTCAACCTTGTAAGCATCAGAAACAAAACTTGCAAACAATCAAGTCTTCAAAAACCAGTGCTCTGATACCAACTTGATCTAAAATTGAAGAAGACTTGAAATACTTGAAATTATTGCAATGTAAATGTTATGTGCTTAAAGAAAATGGATCAGTTTGCAACACGTAGATTAAAGGATTAATCATGTAAAATACACATAGACAGCAACATAATCAATGAACATAAGCACATAAACACAACAATTTGATAAAGGAGTTCACCCCTCTCTTGGGCTACATCTCATGGTCGAGATTCCAATGGATCATTATTATTAATTGATAAAAGTTGTCAAAAACATGTCTTACAATGCTCAAACTGACAAACTGACTTCTCCAATGGCTTCAGAGCATCCAAAAACCCCTGTCTGGGCTCTTTCGGCACCTCAATCGGTCGAAAAACGAAGAAGTTAGGCCTCCTAGAAGTCTCCCTCTTCAAGCTTGTTGTCTCTGCATCTACAAATTGCACCCTTCTTGTTTGAACCTGGCTCACACGCAAATTTAAGTGTGAAAACCCAGCACTGGGTGCAACCACGCCAACGATGCAAACCATAGGATGGTTAAGGGCACGCCAGCCCCTAACCGCCTAGCACCTGGGCGTATGGGTCATGTGACGACGCGCATTTGGCAAAAAGTGGTTAAGTCGTTACAAAACCGTGTAACTCCCTTCGCGCTCCAGGTCATGGGCATATGGTGTAATATATAGAAACCATGGGCTATGTGTTATAAACCCGCATGCCAATGGTCGGGCTACAATATATATAGCATGGTCATATAGCAACTCAAACGACCACAGGTCGGGGCTAAGCCTCGGCCCGACCCCACCCATACATACAACATATGCAATTGAAATACATTAAAATACATAGGTATAACAAGAACCATGCGGCGGTATAGTGGTAGGGTGGATGTTATGAATTCTTTACATAGTGGGGGAGGTCTGGGGGTTGAACCCCTCGAACTCCCATAATTTTACATACAACCAATTAGCCAATTCCAGGGTGCCACGTGGCAACCCACGATTAGGCCACGTGGCACCCAATCATTGCTCATAAAACTACCAGGTGTCGACATCTGATTCGACAACTTTTAACCAACAAACACTTGCCACGTCACTTCTGTACGGTCGTACTGTCCTGCCACATTAGACGATACGGATTGTACGGTCTGTACAATCGGCATCATTTTTTTTTACCTGTTTGACTTGATGAACAGATCGCTATATCTCTCACTCCCAACATCTGTTCGAGATGAAATGAGTTGTGTTGGGTTCGCAACGATGATGCCTACCCTCTCGTCCGGTTTGAAGCGATTCTGATCACTTTGAATTTTTGAGCAAAATTTGATCCCCTGATCACCTTAGAAGCAACAAGAGATTCTTCTTTGAGTTGTCTAAAGTATATGATGCCTGAATGGATAACATGTTGATGGATGTGGGCTAGAGAATCCCTGACCCCCCCCTTTTAATAAAGGTCCTATGTTTCATAATGGCTGGAAAGGACTTTAGGGTCTCTCCTCTGATATAGAGATCTAACCCTATTTCCCTCTTTATAAAATTCTTGTCAACCTTGCCCCATCTATATTGGTCCTTAGTAAAGGATAGGAATGCCTAGAACTGAATGTCTTGAATAAATGGACCAGGTTTATTTTTCCTGTCATCTTCCAAAATGAAATTATTTAAGTATAATTCACATAGAAAATATTATACCTTTTCTTCCTACTCTCTAAAACATGAAATGAACTCAAGGACAGTGGAAAATGTAATTGGCTTACCTACTCTAATGGATTTTACCCTTAAAAATAGGTAACATTCCAGAAAGAATAGGGTATAATTGGTGGCATGGGCTCTACAGTTGATTGCATCAGAGTAAACATCACAAATCTCCTTGATTTTTTCCAATTTTTTTTCAAATCGGCTTTGCATTTTCTTAGTATTTTCTTGGGATTTGGTGAGTTCAGCATATGTTTCACTTTTTGTTGCTAACATATCCTTCAGTTGTTTAACAACCTTTTTATGTTCAGCCCTAGTGATCATTTATTCTCTGGATTGAGTTAAGGCTTGCAGGGCTTGTACCAGCTCTACCTTTAGACTACTAATAACAACATCTTGTTCATGAGACTGAGCTGCTTGATATTATTATATAGTGACCATATCATATCTAGATTTATTTAATGCTTGTTGGGATTGTATAAGCTTTGTTTCTAGTCTCTCAATGATAGCATTCTGTTCCTGAGATTGAAATGCTATATGTTATGCCATAGTCATCAATTCATTCCTACTTTGAATCAAGATTTGTTGGGAGTGTATCAATTCTTCCTCCAATCTCCTAATGGTGGGATCTTGCTCAAGGTATTGAGGTATTTATTTTGAGACTAGGGTATCTATTTGTACCTCAACATCAACATTTTTTGAAGGAATTACCTCCTCATTTTGAGCTACTGCATTCTCTAGTGTTATCTCTTTAGGGTTTGTCTGTGTTCCCATAGAGTTTGTAGTGACTTCTCTTTTAGGAAGAGGGTTTCTTCCTTGCACTCTGGAACTTTTGTTTTTCTTTATTTCGTGGGCTTTATCTTCTTTTTCTAGTTGCTTTCTCAATTCTTTAATAATTTCTTTGTGTTTGCCGAACTTCAGTTTTAATGCTTCCACTTTTTTAACCTTTCTCTTTAACAACTTGTTCTCCTTTTTCAACTTTCTAATTCTCTTATGGTTTTTTCCTTCTTTATATTTGTGAGGAGTCTCAAGGTCTTTCTGATTATGATCAGCAAGTAGTTGTTCTTCTATTCCTTCCAAGTGATTTGTCTATTCAAGAGGGATTCTTGCCTCAGGATGTGGGTCTTCATGTGTTGTGTCCTCAGGAAATGACATTTCGATATCAGGGAAATTTTCAGTAGGGTTTGAAGAAGAGGATCGTTCTTGGTATTCCTTTGATTTATCTTTATCGATTGAGGCTCCTAAGCTCCCTAAAACCTAAGCTATTTCTTCCTCATAGATTTTCAAAAAAAAAAAATTCATATGCTCTGATGATGGTTGAGTGTCTTCTTGACTATTTCCCTATGAAGTTTGTTATATATGCTCAATACCATGGGCATTTTCCTGTAAGGGTTGCTCTGTTATGTTCTGAATTTATTTAGGCTATTTTGTTGTGTCCTGGATGTCTTCAAGGTTTCATGTCTGTTTACTTCTCCTCGTTCTCTTAATGGGGGCTTTAAGAGAAACCATTTCTCTTTTTCTCTTTTTGGTTAGTGGCCCTATTTGTGAGGTCTGAGCCTTTGTCTATGATATATGAGCCTCTATCCGTGAGGTTTGAACCTCTGTCATTTGGATAGGGTCTGCCTCGACTTCGGGTTGAGGAGGTGGAACTTTTGTTTGGGTAGTGGTCTCCCATTTCTGTATATCTTCAATTTCCTGTGATGGATTTTCATGGTATAATTCAGGTTGTTCCAGTTGCAGAGGTCTATTGGTCCTAACAAGATCCCCCCATGTTAATTTTGTTTGTCTCAGGGCCTTACTTACTATCATTTTAACTAATCCATGGTGGTTGATAATAGTAACAGGATCCTTGGACTTCTGTGTTCTGACGAAAACCTCATGTAACATGGAATTTAGAAAAAAAGAGTAGATTGATTACTAACCTTTGTTTGAGTGTCGCTATCAGTTTGAGGTGGCATGGTCATATTACATTATATCGCCCATCACAGGTGATGTATCTCTGAATTACTCTTGCCAGTTCTTTCCATGGTTCACTGAGGGTGTTGGGGTTAAGCCCCTTTCCTTTTTTATCCAATTCCTTGCCAGGGTCTATGAAGGATTCTACAGCTTCTTTGAGTGATGTATATCTTCCTGTCCACTGAATGCCTGAGTTAGGGAGACCTGTAACCTGTGCTATGATTTACAGAGTAACTAGAATTCGTATATCTTGAACCATGGAGGGTTCTCCCTGCAAATTATGAAATAATTCAAGCATGATGTTCGTATCATAGCCTTGTAACCGGTTAAAATACTCCATCCACCCCAGGCACTGTAGAATTTCTCTGGTCTACTCTATTACCTATAGAAAAGTTGGTTCCCTACACACACTTTGGCCACCCATCATTCTATGAGAAAATGAGAACGATTATCGTTCCTGGTTGCAGACTTGGTTAGACCAACTTTGGGGAAAATATTACCAAAAATAGAAAATATCAGAGACGGCAAGTGTATAAAAATGTGAATTTTCCATTTATTACAATCATTACAAACTTATCAGAAAACGTGTCAAACATCCACTCCCATCATTATTGTAGAGGTCGACCTCGACCGTCAGCGTAGGTGAAATTAATGAGTGTAGGTATTTTCAGTGAGAGGTAATAATTGCACTGCCGCCATCGATGGGGACCAATCATATGCAATTTTTTCAAAAAGCATATTAATGATAATCATTTAAACGATAATATTCTTTCGTGGAAATTCAAATTAATTATACCTATACTTAGAAATGTTTTAAGGATAAATAAGCCAAATAAATTAAACATGTTCATTTAAAAATATTCCACATATCATAATGTTATCACTTTTCCCTAGTTTATTAAATATAGACGAAATGATAGCCCCGTTACTGAGTAAAGGAAATCTAGAGACACACATAAACTTGGTGTTTTTAAGATAAACTTCCATACGACAGGCAAAGCCATTGCTACCAGTAGGCGTTTATAGCCTCAACAGGGTTGCCTTTTAACCCATAGATCAGTCTGTATCCTTAATAAATATTTTAGTTATCTTCTCCTGAGAAGACCACTATCCTGGTTTGGTAGCCAGATGATGATAATGCCACTCACTAGATTGTAACTTAAGTGAACAAGACGACTCATGATGAGACCTCTTGTCCTTTGACACAAAATGTCAAAAGGCCTGCCCTGGTGTGGCAACCATAGTGGGAATGTCACTTAGGTTATTGTCCTATGATCGAGGTAGGTTGTCTCTTGATGAGACCTCCTATTCTTTGTGGGAGAATTTTATTAGTTGTATTTATTTAACTTTTTTTTTTTTTAGAAGGGCTCTATTAAGGGAGGCTCATCTACTCCTTAAGAGTAAGGGATGGTGTAAAAAAGTGTAAGGATGCCAAGTAAAAGTGTTCTTAAGACTCCTTATTATAATATGAGGAAAATTATCATTCAAGTATATTTGTATGTATATAGGGAGAAGAAACGAATTATAGTGGTTACAGGTTATGAATAAGATTTAAAATATTTCAGAGAGATTAATCCAAAAAACAATTTGATAAGGTATGAAAGATAGTCCATAAAATAGTGATATATCGTTACCATGATAAATAGAAGTAATGCTAGTGAAAATCATTTGATGAAAGGCGTATCCCAAAGAAATGGCTAGTATTTGAACCGCAATGACAGAAAGGAACAACAAGAAGGAAGAATGCAGAAGGAACAGTAGATGTTCCTTTTAAAGGAACAACAAGTTGTGCGAAGGGAACAACACTCGCGAGAAGGAACAACAGTTGCGATAAGGAACAATAGTCGCGAGAAGCAGCAACTGTCGTGAGAAGGAACAACAGTTGTTCCTTTCAATTGAACAACAATTGTTAATTTTTAACCATCTCAATGGATAATTTTGGAAACTTCCCCATGGAAATAGTTATTCTTTTGTTGAATCTAAGGTTGATTAGTCATCAACTAAATTCATTCAATTATTATGGGTCAGTTTATTTCATAATCGAGTATGGGATGTTCTGTTTATGTCATGATTTCATTATGGTTTCCCTATTACTGTTGCGGAGCACGACATATTCATTTTTCTGTGAAAGACTAGGTCTGCGTGATAGGATAAAGCAAGAGTGCAGAACAGAAAAGAGTGCTAATTGTGTTGATTACAATTTTCCTCCCCATTTCTCAAAAAATGAAAAGAAAAATAAAAACTGATACTTAATGAAAACTATATACAGTATGTACAGTGTCAACAAAATTCATCATTTATGGAGTTGGGGTGGCTGGGTTACCTTCCCAGCCAGCCAAAATTTGAAGAGTAGGATCCTTACTTACTTCCTGGTAGAAAGATTCTTTTGAAGGCAGATAATGGTAAAGTCATAGCTAGTGCCCATTAACCAAAAATGGAGATCTAGACCCATCGATGGTGCTCAAAGTGACCGTGCCATTATCATGGACTTACTCAATTTCATATGGTCCCAGCCACTGTGTCTGTAATTTTCCCAGAAAATCATGAAATCTGGAGTCATAGAGAAGTGCCCAATCACCCTTCTTGAGTGATTTCTTGTTGATATGATTTTCATGCCAGGTCACTCTCTGTTGCTGAATAAAAGTTGTGCTCTCCATAGTAGATAGGTGTGCTTCATCCAATTCATTAAGTTGTTGAAGGCATTGTTTATGTGTCATTGTTAGATCCAGTCCAATTTCATGGGCCATCCTTAGGGTCTTAATCTCAAACTCGATTGAGAACATGGGTTCTTTACCATAGATTAGGTGATAGGGAGAGTAGCCAGTGGTGTTATGCCATGTTGTTCGATAATCCCATAAGGCATTTGGAATCTCAGTATCCCAATTATGTCGGTTTGTTGAGTCAGTTTTTGTCAGGATTTCCTCCAGGACCTTATTTGTGCTTTCTACTTGCCCGTTTTCCTGTGGGTGATATGGAGAAGTAACTCTGTGCTTAATATGATAATTTTCCAGGGTGGTGGTGATTCTATGAGCTATAAATTGTGACCTCCCATCAGTGATTACATCCCTGGGTAGTCCATAGAGTACAAATAATTTGAAAATAAATTTGATGACTATCTCTTCTGTTGCATTAGGTAGGGCTTCTGCCTCTACCCATTGAGTGATGTAGTATATAGCCACTAGAATATAGGCCTTCTGATTTGACTTTGGATTGAAGGGGCCAATGAAGTCCAGTGCCCATATTTCAAATGGTTTTGTGACTATTTGTGATTTCAAGGGAATTTCATTACCTTGACCTGGTTTTCCCATCATTTGTCAGTTGTCACAGGTCTGGACGTATTTCTTCGCATCTTTGAATCTTGAGGGCCAATAGTAACCCATCTATAAAATTTTGTGTCCAGTCCTGCGGTCTGCAAAATGCCCACCACAGGGTTTTTCATGTCCTGCCTTTAGTATGTCATAGATTTCGTCATCTCGTACGCATCTGCGGATCTAGATATCAACTCTTGTGTGGAAGAGATATTTGTTGATCCAAGAGAATTGTGTTCTACGTTGGATGATTAGTTTTCTTTCCCTTGATGATAGATGTGCCAGTAATCTTCCTGCTGCCAGATAATTTTCCACATCAGCGTACCAAGGTGGCTTTGTGGTAACGGAAAACAGATGCTCATCTAGAAATTGATCTTCAACTGTTAAGGAATCATTTGTTTTGGGTATGTGGGATAGGAAGTCTGCGACAAGATTTTCTCTCTTAGGTCGATCTTTGATGGTGATGTCAAACTCCTACAAGAGTAATAACCACCGAGTGACCCATCCATTAGTAATCAGTTTATTAGCTAGATATCTAATAGAAGAATGATCAGTATACAAAATAACGGGATAGCCTGTTATATAATGACGAAATTTATTGATGGCGTGTATAACAACTAAATTTTTTTATTTATTTATTGTATAATTAAGTTCAACTAGAGTAAGATTCTTGCTAATGAAAGAAATAGCGTAAGGTTTCTTGTCTTCTTCCCTTCCAAGGACAACGCCTATGGCAATATCTGATGCATTGGTGGAGATGTGAAATGGTATTTTCCAATTTGGTCCCCTCAACACTGGTGTTGTCAATATTAGATTCTTGAGTCTTTCAAATGCCACATCACACTTTTCAGACCACTGAAACTCCACATTACCAGTCAAAGCATGTAAAGGTGGAGTGGTTCTTGCAAAATTTTCCATAAATCTACGATAGTATCCAGAAGCACCAAGGAAACTATGTACCTTTGTTTGTGTGTGTGGTGTAGGTAGATTAAGGATTACCTCTATTTTTGTTGGATCTACTCTAATTCCATCTGCAAAAATATAATTCCCTAGTACCACACCTTCTGTCATCATCATGTGACATTTTTCATGGCTTAAGCATAACCTGGTAGCAATGCACCATTCCAGTACCTTCTCCAGATTATTCAATGCTTGGTCGAAGTCGTCACCATAAGGAGTGAATTCATCCATGTAGACTTCAAGCCCTTCACTGATAAGGTCATTGAATATGCTCAGGATGTCTCTTTGGAATGTGGTTGGAGCGTTACATAGTCCAAAGGGAAATAATTTGTATGCAAAGGTACCCCAGGGGCAGGTGAATGTAGTTTTATCTTGATCTTCTGGGCGATCTGGATCTGATTGTAGCGACTAAAACCGTCTAGGAAAGAAAATATTTTCTTTTCCGCTAGAGTATCCAGGACTTGATTGATGAAAGGCAAGGGGAAATGATCTTTTTGAGTGGCTTTATTAAGTTCCCTGTAGTCAACACAGATTCTCCATTTCCCATTTTTCTTTGGGACGGTCACTAATGGGGAAACCCACCAAATATCTAAGATAGGGTATACAAAATACACATCCAACAGATTTTGTAATTCTTCCTTAACAATATCCATGAGATGGGGATTCAGTCTTCTTTGTGGCTATCAGATAGGTCGACCTTCTTTTTCAATATAAATGTGGCATGTGCAGAGTTGTGGATCAATACCTTTCATATCATAATAGTCCCATGAAAAAGCTTGTTGGTATTTGGAGAGGACTTGAATTAGTTTTTGTTGTTGTTGTTCATCTAAATTGGCATTGATGTTCAGATATCTCCCTGGTGCAATCTCAACGGATTTTTTGTTATGAACAACTATAGTTGGAATTTGTTGTTCCATTAAATCTTCCAGTGGGTCTCCCTGTGCTTCACAGTCTATAACATCTTGGAGCATCTAGAAGGTTGGGTTACCCATGATGGTTGGGCTATTAATAAACCCACTGATTACATCATCCTCTAGCTAGTTTTTAATTCTGATGGATTCTTCTAGCATGAGAGGGGCTCTTAAATCCTTTTCTGGATATCGTGGTGGTGGAAATTGTGGATATACGGAATTTGGGCTTTCCTTGGCCGGAGGATATAAGATGAGATTCTTTGTGACACCTCTGCTAGAAATTTTCATATTACCCGTTCGACATCCTATGTATGCATCTGCTATTGCGAGCCATGGTCCACCCAATATCAATGGATGCCCTTCAAGTCCACTTCTTGGGTTGATGATGAGGAAATCTGTCAGATACTCCCAAGAGTCGACGAAGATGGCTATATCATGTAATGTGCCAACTGTTCAAACCACCGATTGATCTACCAATTGTAACATAATTGTGGTGGGTTCGAAGGAGTCAAAACCTAGGGTATTGCATGTTTCCATAGTCAGGATGTTGATGGCCACTCCCAAATCAACTAATGTATTTGGAAAAGAACAGCCCTGGATCTGAACTGTTACTATGGGATTCTCTGGATCTACATATTTGATTGGTTATTGTCTACCAAGAATTAGATCAGACAAGGCTCCTACTACATGAACTATCGATGATGAATTTTTTATCTTTCTAGCAAGCTTCCTCCCACATAGTTCGTGGTTGTTTTCGCGTAAATTGGAATATCTTGTAGTGCCTGCAGGAGTGGAATATTGACATATAAATTCTTTAGTTCCCCTACAATGTCAAAGTTGGGATATTCGACAGGTTTTTCTATCATCAATCTTTCGGGGAACAGAGGGGAAGGAGTTGCATCCTTATCAGGATCCTGTGATTTGACTGTGTTTCCCCCCTGCTCGATTTCTTCTATTATCACCACAGTCGAGGGTTTTATTGTTGGTTCGTTTTCATTCTCCTACTCTTGAGAAACATTATTATCTTTAGGAGATATTATATTCCCTAATCTCAACTGGAGTTCATTGCACCCTACTGAGTTGGTTTCCCCTTCCCCATTCTCCATAATCTGGATGAGTTGAACCGGTCTATTATTAAGATTTGGGTGAGGTTGGGCTGGTAATTGGGGGTGCAATTGCGATTGAGGTTTTTGGGGCAGTTGGATTGGATCTTGCAATGTTGGTTGGGTTTGAGGGGTCATCCCCATGGTTTGATTATTTATCCTCATGGGGTGCTGCCAATTCTAGTTCCAATTTGGGTTTTGGGCAGTCATGTTAGGACACTATGAAAGGTAGGGGTTATTTGAATTTTTCTAAGGTGAGGTGGGGTATTGTTGGTTAGGCCAAGTGGAATTTGTAGTTGGTTGATTCTACCAGGTAGGATTTGCAGGGCGCTGGTTTGGCCAAGTGGGATTTGTAGGTGGGTATTGTTGGGGCTGCCAGTTCTAATTAGTAAACGGCTGGTCCTGCCATGTGTTACCAGAATTCTATTACTGATTATACTGTCTAGAAAAGAAAGAGGAAGGGTCCTGGAGTGTATTTGGAGGTCGGTTCTTCCATTAACGATGTTGAGCCATTAGATTTAATGGCTTTGTTTCCTTTTCCACTTCTCTAAAGACATATTTCAGTCCAGGGAGCGATAGGAATTGTTCTGTATCATGATCCTTGGCACAGATAACGCAAACCTAAACCACATCCAGAGGGAAATCCCTTGGACCATGTTTTCTTCTACATCTGTGGAAAAATATGGCCAAAGTCTGTTCTGCTTCTATTTTTTTTGTTTGACCTGCAATACATCCAATTGTGTAGTCAGAGTGCTAAGAATATCTATTTTGAAATTTTCTAAGAGATTACCAACTTTAGCTCACGTAACACCCTCGCTGGTAGTATTGCTACTTCTGGTGAGGGAAGATCGCATTCCTGATCTGGTTCGTGTGCTTCCTCCTGATCACCTGATACACAATTGAATAATGTTATCATAAGTTTCTTGATAAATGTCACCCTTCCCCATTAGATTCAATGTTTCTACCCTTTCATCTTTCATACCCTTAATCAGAGTTGCCATAAGTACTTCACCTGGTAATGTGCCATAGGGTGATCTTTTTAAATTATACTGAAATATCTCAACATATTCTTCTAATGATTCATTTTATTTTGCAGTCATTTGAAATATTTCATCTTTCAGGTCTCTGGTTCTACAATAATCCTGATATTTTGTCAAGAAGGCCTATTTCATCTCATCCGATGAGTTTATAGTTCTTCCCCATAATCCCATAAACCAGCATAGAGATACTCCTTTCAAAGTGGAGGGGAACAATTTTAATTTTTGGGGTTCAGAGGTGTAATCATACCCTCTACATAGGACATCAAATTCAAATAAGAATGCGTCTAGGTCTTCTGAGATCAATCCATGGAAGGTTGGCAGGTTCTGTAGGGGAATTTCCTTCATGGGGCCAGTGGCAATTTGATCAACTATCGGATATTCCAATGTGGAATTATGGGGATGTTGTGATTTAGTTGTGCCATTTGATCAAAAAATGTGCCAGAAATCTTCAGGGATTTCTTGATACGGGTATTTTATTCGAGGTGTTTGATTATCTGACCCTCTAGGGGATTTAATTTCACTCCCTCTATCTGGGATTTTAGGTATTCCTTCTTCTTTCGCATGAGATTCTGGATCAGTGGGTGGTGATGGATCTGCCTTGAAAACCCTCCCGGTTTCTCCTTCTCCTTCCTCCATATTACACGAATTTCCCTCTTCTAAAGGGGTGAGAGGTGGAAGTTCTGTGCTCTGAAATCTTTGCTCAGTCCCTTCAGTTTTGTTGTGAATCTTAGCATGGGCTGCAGTTGGTGAGACTGTTACCTGATGGATTCAGGTAGATCCTTTCCTAGGTCCAACCGAAGCTTGAGATTCATCTTTTTGGATGATGTTGTCTATGAAAGTGCTTCTACCAAGGAGCACCGAGCCCTGGGATTTGGTAATTTTTGGTGGGGGTTTTGTTTTTTCAAGATCTTTCTTCTTAGTGATACACACTTTACGCAAAAAGAAATTCAAGAAAGAAAACACCTATGCAACCTATTAATGCATCATCTAGAGGTAGGCATTCGCATAAGAATCTTACTTATTGCCTACATAGGTTCTTACCTCCCATCTTCAATACCTCGTCCTCTAGAGGCACAATCTATGCTACCTTTGGCATTCTCCTAGGCAACGATGCCAAAATGTTGGGTTCTAAAGATGTCCTAAAATAAGCCTTAGTTTACCATTAATTTATCAACCCGAGGATTCATCTTTTATCTCAATAAAATCAACAAAGTCTATGCAGATAGCTTGTAGAGGCTAAAATTGCGTAGCTAAAGAAAACTCGAGTTTATCCACAATCAAGTTCCTCAAATGTTCATTTAAAGATTCTAATATTAAGATCTTACTTAACAAAATCAAAATCTAATTGCTAACATGATGTGAATGAAAAGGAACTAGCTAACCTACTAAATTTATTTAACTGAAAGGCAATGATTGAATCTGAGTAAAGACTTGCAGAATTAACTATTAACTAGGAATCAAATTGTTGGAAATGAAATAACAAATTATTATAATGGAAAGAAACTGTAATTGTAACTTTAACTAAAAGGAACGACAATTGTAACCTATTCAAAAGGAGCAAAAAATGTGAATCTTAAGTAAAAGGAATGGTGCATATGAAAACATGAGGAACTGTCAAGCAGAAACTACAGCAATGGAAATTGGAATCAACAATCATTAACACTCAAGAGAGATATATATCTTCTGTATGCAAACCGTATGAAATCATTAACATGCTTATGCATTCATCTTAACTATTGTGAAAAGGAATTGAATTGTAAAACATAAATCAAACTGATACAATTACAGCAGAAACAATAGCTCCTTTAGATTGGGCCCTTGGTCCTTAGAAGCACTGCTACTAGAAACTCAGTGTATAGAAATGGTGAAAACGATCAAATCTTTTATTAACTTCATAGCCGGTACATTATTCACAAAAACGGCTTGTGCAGAGTAACTCTGAGTCTGAATACTTGAACGCAATTCTTAGATTGTCTTTTAGCATCTATTATCCTCTATATATACAATAATCTGAGTAAATCAAGCCATCCTAAGGATTGGAAGATCCTCAAGATTGATTTACCATTATAAAGTTACAATATAGAAAACCAAATCATCTTTAAAGATGCTTTTGCACCAAAATTCCTTAACCTCCAATGGCTCACGCATCTTCAATATTTCCTTTGCTCCTTCGATTTTGACAATATTTAACCAATCCTGTAACAAAATCAAACAATTCCAACCATATTTTAGAATCTATTGATCATGACTTCAATAATATCACTAGAAGACATATTAATCATTTTCTATTCTATTTATCCCTAATTAACATAAAAGTCACTCAAGATTGTATCATGAACTGTGGGAATAAGGAGGATATTTGTACCTTTTTCATAACCCAACACCTTCATAAAGTCATTTATTTTCCTTTTCTAATAGAGGTTCATCATAAATACCAGCATTTTCCCCATCCTCATTCGACTGCAAAAACAAATCTTGGATCACTTGATTTGTCCCATCATCTTCTTCCATGAGATCATTAACTTGATTTGTCCCATCATCTTCTTCCATGAGATCCTCATTTGCTTGGTCATGATGATGTTCCTTAGCTTGTACAACATCATTTCTACTAATACTTGGTGCAATATTCTACGGAAATTTAGAGGGAAACTCTAACATTATAATTACAAACAATCATGCAAAATTAGTGTATACTATAACAAACATTCAAACAATATATATACATATATATAATTTTATATAAAATTGAAAAAATAAAAAAAGATAATGAATATATAGCTAATTACCATGGGATGATATTCATTTGATCCACCATCAATGTGACCACATTTCTTACAATGTTTTGTAGTTATCGCTATTAAAAATTTTATGGGACGTCTGAGACAACATTTTTTACAAGGGCAATAACATCTACCATCACCCTTTTCACTCGCTTTACTTTTTTCCCCACCTCTGACAACATTCTATGAAATTTTTCCGCACAAAAATACCCTTTCAGAACCATCGTTGTTATAGCAAGATTGTCACAACATATTTAAATCATCAAACATTTATAGGCCAATTCTAGGTCAGTATCATCACAATTGCGATGATAGTGACTTAAAAATATATTTTTTTCCACCTATTTATTTTAGGTCATTTTCAAGGGTAAATTTTAACTAAATTATTATGGTCAAAGTTCATCGCAAGAGTGATAGACAATATAAATTGGTCTCTATTGAGATGAACATTGACCATAATAATTTAGTCAAAGTGCAGGCATCGAGATTGTGATGAATACGGGGTAGATTTAGAAAAAATGAACTTTTTCTCTTGCATGTTGCAACAAAAGAGTACTTTCGTCGCAAGTGGTCGTCACAAATTTTTCAATATGTAGTAGTGTACAATGAAGGAGAGGGAAAAAAGAGAGCCTTCATCTTCATATTTTCAAGAAAGAGCATGAGAAACCACATTTTCTTTGCCTTTCTTGTAAATGATCTCATAATCATAACAAAAGAGATTAGTTACCCATTTTTGTCTCTGGGGAGGAAGTTCATTGCTCTAGAAAATACTTGAGGCTTTGATGATAGGTGTTAATTTGGAAGCTTTTCCCCAAGAGATAAGGGTTCTTTGGAAGCATTTCCCCAAGAGATAAGGGTGCCAGAGATCCACTGCATGCAGAATAGCCAACATTTCCTTTTCATATATTGATTGGCCCAAATGGAGTTCAGATAATTATTTTCTAATAAAGGCCAAAGGTCTACCCTCTTCCATAAGGAAAAATCTAATTCCTCTTCTCGAGGCATCACATTTGAGGACAAAGGTTTTTGTGAAATCAGGAAGGGCCAAGACCGAAGTAGTACACATAGCTTCCTTCAAATCTTGAAAAGACTGATCCGGTGCCAGAGTCAAAGTGAAATAATTATTTTTAAGGAGAGAAATGAGAGGGGATGAAATCTTCCCATAATTCTAAACAAACTTGCGATAATAGTCGGTTAAACCCAAAAAACCATGCAATATTTTGATAGTCTTGGGGCAGTTCCAATCCTGCATTGCTTCAATCTTTTTAAGATCCACCCAGACACCAACCTTTCCAGCAATATGACCCAAGTACTCTACTTCTGAGGCTAAAAAGGCACATTTAGAGTGTTTGAGGAAAATTTTGTGATGCGAGAGTAGATGGAGAATTTGATGCACATTGGAAAGATGAGATTGCCAA
This sequence comes from Picea mariana, assembly GCA_032191745.1. NCBI lineage: Eukaryota > Viridiplantae > Streptophyta > Pinopsida > Pinales > Pinaceae > Picea > Picea mariana. The sequence continues at coordinate 70,483 of JASDQU010439683.1, read as the reverse complement.
GTTTTAATATAGATGCAAATATCATCAAAGAAAACTAAGACAAAATGAAAAAGAAAAGGAAGGAGGACATGATTCATGAGGCTTTAGAAGGTGGAGGGGGCATTACACAGGCAAAAGGGCATGACCAAAAAATCATATTGACCCTCGTGACTTCGAAAGGCAGTCTTGGGTATGTCAGGTTCTTGCATATGTATATAGTGGTATCTAGAACACAGATTAAGTGTAGTGAAGTATTGAGCACCACTCAGCTCATCCAAGAGATCATCAATGACAGGAATGGGGAACTTGTCCTTCATGGTGAGATTATTGAGGGAACAAAAGTCAGGAAACATGCCCCAAGCAACTTCTTTCTTAAGTACCATGACCATAGGGGATGAATAATGGATGGTATTGGGGAGGATAACACCCACTTGGAGCAATTCCTGCACTATTTTCTCAATTTCAGTCTTTTGGGAAAATGGATGATGATAAGGGAGAACATTGGGAGGAATACTTCCAGGAACAAGGGGAATGGAATGATCATGAACACAACAAGAAGGAGGAATTCCATGAGGGGTGGAAAAAATAACTTGATGTTTGGAAAGGATAGCTTCTAGGTCAGGATGCACAGAGGGTGTCTGAACAACTTGAATATAATGGATTTGAGCAATGATACTAGAGTGCCTTTCTTGAGGATCGTTTCCATACGATGGGAACTGATGATCTCGGTAGAACCAATTGTGAGACCTTGGAATTGATACATTTTTCCTTCCTATTGGAATTACATGGTTAATTGTTTAAAATCCATAAGAATGGGACCCAAAGTGTGTAACCATTCAACACCAAGCACAACGTCACAACCTTCCATGTCAATGAAAAACATATGAGATTTCAGTTGGTAATGTCCAATTTGAAGAGAAACATTATCACAACGCCCACCACATTTCATGGACCCACCATTGGCTATCATGATTTGAAAATTATTGACAACACGAATATAGCAATTGGTTTCCTGGGCAATGAGATGATGAATAAAATTGTGGGTGCTACCACTATCAACAAGGATGATGACCTTCTTGTGATTAATGTATCCAATGAGCTTGAGAATTTGTGGGATTGAGAAGCTAGTGAGGGCATGCAAGGAAATAAGTGGGTGAACTTCAAGTGGGTCAACAAGCTCCTGGGTGGCATCAGGAAGGTAGTGTTCTTCAATAAGGGGAACGGTCACATTTTCTTCACAAACATCTTCCGAAATAGCCATAAATATTTTTTTTCCTTACACTTGTGCCCCGAAAAATATTTTTCATCACAATTATAGGAAATACCCTTCAATTGGCATTGAGACATTTCATCCCTAGTTAGTTTCTGGACCTTAAGGGGAGTGAAAGGAGGGTTAGGATTAGTGGGTCTAGAGTGAGGAACAAAAGGGGTTTTTTTTTTCTAGGAAAAAAAAACTTGTTGGGCCTCTTTAGCACGTTGATTAGCTTCCAACCAAGTTGGAGGGTGGGCCATGAGAACCTGGGATCGAATTTCATCCTTGAGACCACTGATAAAGCATTCATGGAAGAACGCATTTGACATTCCCTCGGTTCGAAAGGCCAAATGTTGAAAAACAATGATGAATTCTTCCACTGTGCCTAAATGTTTCAACTTGGTAAAACGACTGAGATAGTGGGTATCAATATCAAAGAAGGAATAGAACTCAGCAACAAATGGGTTCCAGGCAACATACGTCTAACGTGAATTATTTCTCCATTGCCACCATTACCAACATTCAGGATCTAGATAGAGGACAACATAGAGAAGTTTGGAAAACTCGTCAGTAATACCATGTAGAGAAAAATAATGCTCCATTTGAGTGACCCAACCTGTAGGATTACAGCCATCAAATTTATTGACCTCTGCGTGGGGAAGATGGTGTTCATGATGAAAGGAGTTGGAGTGAAAATGCAGAGACTTATAGAAATCAACAACGTCGAGTTGGTCTGATGAGGAAGGACATGTAGGTTGGTTCAACAATTGATTGACAACAGACTGGAGGGAGGTCAATTGGGTTGTGATGTTGGCTTCCATGTTGTTAAATTTTTGCTCTAATTTTTCAATGTGGGAATGTTTAGAATCCATCTGATATGTGAGATTTTTTATGGAGACATGGGATTTATTGATGGAAGTTTGAAGGTATTGGTTGCGAGTGGTGGCCTCTTGGAGAGGGGAAGTGTTGGTGAGGAAAAACGATGGGTGGGTGGGACCACAAAAAAAGGACTTAGAAGTGATAGGTACCACAATGATCAGTGATGGAAGAGAAATATGATGGAATAGGAGGAAAAATAGGGAAATTGGGAAGGGGTTGAGTCCATTGAAACAAAAAGGATAAAAAATGAAGGGTATGACGATGATCAGGGAGAAAATGGGAATTCAATGTAATAGGTCCCAAATAAGTGTGTCGGTAGGACCATTATACTCTTTCCTTTTTTATTTATTTATTTATTTTTACTCATGCAGAGTTATACTCCAGCCTGAAGAATACTGCAATGACGAAATGACCAAATTCTTAACATGAAGAAATGTTTAGTAATTTCACAACCAAAATGAAGAAGACACTAGAGAACGACAATAGATCTTATATATTCTATTTGTGTTTTCTTCCCAACGGTTAGGGTATTCAAGGGTTCTACAAACAAGGGTTTTCACTATGTTATAGCTCTCTAATATATGTGGGGATTCCAACAATAGTACTCGACCCAATATCTCAGGGAACCAACTAAGGAGGCTAGACCATACCCTTATCCGTACTACCCGACTACCTAGGTACTAGAGATTATTTTCCTGAGTGTTGTTCTCGGTGCCACTATAGAAGTCAGGCGACTGGTTGGTTTATCAATGGAGGGCTTCCGGATATCTAGGCCGATCTGTATATAGGTGTTGTCTGATGTGCTACCACTCAAAGGAGTACCAACTAGGGTTACAAGGGTGACCAACAGATGTGTGCTTGAGTACCACTTGTATTTCCTGCGTGTATGAATCCTTGACTGCGGGTTTATGTGCGTAACAACATTCTTGTAGCTTAAAGATGTTGAAATATGTCTCTAACCTGGAAAAAACTTTAACCCACAATTTTCTGCCAAGGAAGGTGCTATGATACCACTTGTAATATTCTAGATATAAAATAGTATGCATAACATAAATAATTAGCTAGAAATTACATATAAACAATGATATAACCAGAACAACACCACAATAATACCAAAATTATACCAGAATAACACCAGAAAAAGGACTTTGATTACTGAGAGCAATGTTCACTTTCCTCTTCGAGGGGGAAACCTCCAGTAGAGCAGAGCTCTATTACAATAATATCAAGGACAAAACTTCTCATCCCCTCTATTCCTATTTATACTAAATTTATCTATCCAAAAGAACAATCTAGAGGAAGATCCTTCTAGAAGCAAAAGCTTCTATTAGGTCTTCTTACATTTGACTTATTCCTCCTTATGCTAGGCCCTGTTAATACTGACCTTTATTACATGGAAATATATTATTCTACCCACTTGAGGGGTTAGGTAGGTTAGGTCCATAAAATATAATAACTAAATATCTTGGGGGAGATAAATACTTCCTTGATTTTAATGATTATTTATCATTTTTTACTTGGATATATATTGTTCAATCCAAGGATGATGTTTTTGGAAAATTCAAGGATTTCAAACCATCAATGCTCACATCGAGACAAAAGATCAAATGTATTGGGACTCATCATGGAGACGTTTATAATGGGAATACTTTTCAAACAATTTTGAAACATCATGGTATATATTTACATGAGACTCTTTCAAAATAATATGAAGTAATTTTCTCGAAGAATAAATCAATTTATTCTAGTAATGGCTCGATATATGCTTCAAGGCATGAAAATGGAGCCAAAAATTCTAGGGACAAGTAATTATCTATGCAACTCATGTCATAAACCGAATTCCCACTTGTGTAGTATGAGGTGTGATTCTATATAAGAAATAGTATGGCTCCAAACCCTTCTTTTTCACATTTATAATTTTTTGATCAAAAGCATGGGCCCATATTTCCAAAGAAAAGAAAAACAATTTGGAACCCAAAAGTCATTATTGTGTTTTGGTAAGTCGCATTGAAATTTCAAGGGCATATCTTTGACAATTTATCTTTCCACACATAAGTGATAGATATAAGAGATGTGGTTTTTGGTAAATTCCTTTCTCACGGTGCACAGTCCAAGGGAGGTGGCAACCTCATGGCATGAGGCCGGAATGGGGGAGGGCGATGTTGGGCATCACATCCTCCCCTCTTTCCCGTGTTTTCTTAATATAAAACAAGGGAAAGGGGGAAGGGGTAAAACAAGGGAAAGGGGGGAGGGTGTGATTCCCAAAATCGTCCTCCCCCTTCACACCTCATGCACCCTTTGTTTTTTTTTTTTTAATTTTAATTTTAACCTTGTTTTTTTGTTTAAGTTTTATTTTTTCAATCGATTTTTGTGTCTTATTAATTTTGTCTTTTAAAATTGTGTTTTTCAATTTCTATATAATATATATTTTGAATAATTTAAACTTTTTTTTTAATGTTGTGTTATTTTTTTGTTTTTCCTTTTAATTTTATTATGTTTTTGTTTGATTTTAAACTTAAAAATAATGCATTTTTTTAATAAAAAATATTGTTTTTTCATTTAAATTTTTTTGTTTTTCATTTAGAAAATGTATATTTTCGATAAATAAAGAAATTTTTGATTTTTAAAAAGGGTTTTTTTCATTAAAAAATCCGGTTTTTTTAATAGAAAAATGTGTTTTTTTTGTAAAACTCTGTTTTTGTTTTCTTTCAAAAAAAATTTAATAGAAAAATGTGTTTTTTTTCTTTAAAGAACGAAAGAAATATGTACGTGTCCAGTTTCTTTTTTTAATTTGTTTTTTTTTTAATGTAAATTTAAAAAATAAAACAAAATTGATTAATAGATAAATTACCACTTTTCGATTTACAAGATATTTTGAATTTCTTTGTTCATGATAGTACCAATGATCAGGGTGACTATTTCAGTTAAGTCATAATTCTAACTCTAAAAATAAGAAGGATGCTACTGGTAGCATGAATTTTCGATTTGAGTGTTTATTTTTTGGAATGGTATTGGTTTTCAACACAATGATTTCAAGCAAGTCACAATTTTAACCACATGTTAAAAAGGGGAGCTACCGTAGCACCCTTTTTTTGAAATGGGGGTAAGAAATATGACCTAGAAAATGACAAATCTGGAGAGTTCTTGTTAAGTTGGTAACTTTTTTTACACCCATTTACATTTGAAAAGTTTTGTTTCTTTCGAAAGAGGTACAATATCCCAAGTATCATTCACCATTAGAGATTCATACTCTTCATTCATTGTTGTGTCCAAATATGGAAGACCTGAAGATTCTACAAATGTTTATGGATCATGAGTCTCTGAAACTTGAGCCAAAATAAAAGAGGCTCGCTAGAAATGTGAATGAGTTCAATGTTGATATGAAGGATGACTAGAAACATCACCAACTACTTTACATGTTGAATAAACCCATCTATGAAGTGAAGGTGTTGGTGCAGGTTCATGTTCAATGGAGTCATTTGTAGGAAGGTGAGTGGGCAGAGGTGGATTTTCATCCTCATTGTCATCACCTAAATAAAACGAAACCACAATAGGAATAGAATATGACACAAATTTTGAAGATGGATTGTAGGCCAAAAATGACACAAACGTCGAATTAGAATAGCAAGACAATAGATTTTCATCAAATTGAACATCTCTTCTAATAATAATTTCATTAGAATGAGGTTGAATTAGTTTGTAACCTTTGACATCTCCAGAATAACCAAAAAAATACACTACTCAATTTTAGGTTATAAATATTTCATATTCTCGTCAGGAATGTTATCCCATGCTACACTACCAAATGCACATAAGTGTCTTAGATCTAACTTAATTTTATTCCATGTTTCTTCCAATCTTATATTGTTTAGAGCATTTGTGGGAGTGATATTTACTATGTAATTTTCATATCTAATGGCTTCCACCCAACAATTAAGACTTAATCCGTTAGATTTGATCATACAATTATCCATTTATTTTAATGTGTGATTCTGTCTCTCGACAACACCATTTTGTTGTGGTGTATATGGAAAACTGTGTTGCATTTGGATGCCATGTGTAGTGAAATAACTTGTAAAATTGTTGTTCACATATTCACGTCCATTATTTGTTCTTAGACTTTGAAGTTGATGTCCAAATTATTTTTATAGAAGGGCCTTGTAGGAAAAAAACTTGTCAAACACTCCGCTCTTAAGTTTTAATAAGTAAACCAAAGTGTGTCTGCAGAATTCACCAATGAAAGTTAAGAAATACTTACACCTATAAAAATAAAGAGGAGAAAGCAGACGACACAGTTCACTATGAACAAGATATAAAAGGGGTTGAGGCATGCGAAGAGGCACATTTTTAAAAATTTTCCCGATGATGGTTTTTGAGAAAACAACTGACACAAACACCATCTCTACAAGAAACAAGAGGAATACTAGTCACCATATGTTGATTAAATAGTTGTTCCAATGAGTGACAATTTAGATAACCAGCCTCTTGATGCCAAATTTTTCTAAAGTCATCACCATGAGAAACAAAAACTAATGGAAACGATGATGACCCAAAGTTGTCAAAATTGTACAACCTAGTAATATCATTAGCAATTCCATTTGTGAGAACATGCTTAGGATATTTTGGATCGTGGATTATATCTTGGTGAGGTGAAAACATTATGGTTTTACCTTCACCTAAATGAGTGATTTGATACACCGATAGAAGGTTGCAGGAAAGACTTGGAACACATAATACATCATTAAAATGAATTTTATATACTTGAATCATTCCATACCCTACAACACTAAGAGATCTATCATCACCAACAAATACTTTCTTAGTGTTAAACTCATTTATAGAATAAAATATGGCTTTATCCTTAGCCATATAATAATATTCTCTAGAATCAATAATTCAGTCTTTAGAAGAAGTAGAAGTAGAAGTTGCATTCAAGTAGAAACCAAATTCAGTAAGTGCATGTCCATGAGAAGAACAGTTAGAAGAAGAAGAATAAATACAAATGTTCTTCTTCTTCAATGCTTCTTCTAAATATTCCATATTCTTAAAACATTTGGACTACACATGACCTTTTTTCCCACAAAAGTTGCAATGTCTATCAGTCTTCTTAATTTTATATTTTGGTCCTTTGTCACCATTAGGAGCGGAAGCTAGCTAAGAGTGTTTGGGACCCTTGTTTTTCTTGTTGTTGTGGCTAGGATGTTTCTTCTTGGGATTCTTTGATTTACATTTCTGATGAGCCACTAAGGCTTTGTTGGAGGTACCTGCAATATTGATCACTCCAATTTGCACAATTTTACCTTTCTCTCTAATCAAATCATCACAAAAAGACTCAAGAGAGGGATTTCGGTATGGACTCCCTAGATCTTCTCTTTTGGCATAAAAGGTAGATACAAGCATACAATATCTGTTACCAAGCTCAGAAATAATAATATATATGCCTAGGCCTTCCTTCGGACATATTTTGACATCTATACATAAAAGTATAAGTGTTTTTAACTTAGATAAATAGTCTTCAATGTAAGGAAAATCGTTGGGAATTAAATTCATTAACTGATTTTCTATTTGGTGGGCTTGAATAATATTGTGTTTACCAAACACAACTTCAATATTTTCCCAAGCCTCAGTCATCAATTCCTTGAAGGTGAAACTTAAATCAAGAGAGATGGACATTCCAATTATTCCATTTGCTCTGTCATTCTTATTATCCCATTTGATTTTACTTTCATCATTAGTGGGTTCTTGTTCTTTTCCCAAGGTAATATGGTACAATCATTTACTTCTTAACACATCCTTCATATAATATTTCCATGAGAAGTAGTTGGTACTGGTAAGAAAAATATTATTGGGAAAATCCATATTAAATATGAAGATAATATGGGTTTAAAGGCTGAAATTGATGGTCTGGATGGAAAAATATCAAAATAATAGGTTTTTTAAAAAACAAAGACAATAAAAACAAACTTCGCATGTGAAAGTTATGCTCTTTTGAAAAAAAGCATAAACGCTAACCAAAGATCCACGTGGAAAGTAGAAGGTCGTCCACATGGTGATGCTCCTCCTAATTGTTCCTATAAGCTCACTTTTATATAAGTTACTTATGAAGTGGCCCACTTTTATAGAAATAGAGAGAATCACTTTTACAATGAAGTTACTTTGTAAATTAAAGTTGCATGCAAAACTTAACTAAAAAATAAATAATAAAGCTACTTGATAGTGATTCACTTTTATAATTTGAGTAAAATCCACTTTACAATGAATGCAGGAATTTTTTTTAAAAGTAACAAAAAAAAAGACTTGAACTCAAGACCTCTTACTAAATAAGACAAGTTTTAACCAATAGAATTAGTGAAAAACACATTATAATATCAAGAAGGAGATTGAGGGTGTTGTTGTTGTTGTGGAAAATAGCCTTGGAGTGTGTGATAAAAAAAATTATTTTCTTGTGTTCACACAGAAAAAACATTTCGCTTCTCCATGGAAACAAGCGTTAGATCTCAGTTAGCTTACCTAGAAAATGCAAGTTTTCTTTATGTTTATGATTTACCAAGATTGCAAAGAGCACATGACAAATATCATAAGCAGAGAAGAAAACCATTTTCACCTTGTTTTTTATTTGTCGAGTGATGGTCAGCTGAAACATCATCTTTTTCATACCTTTACCTTTCCATTTTGTGCCACTCTTTAACATCCTTCTAGCCTAATTTTCAGTATAACGATACATTTTTCCTCAGGTACATTTCCTCGTAAATTATGTCATTTCAAGTGGTTTTTCTAGTGTAATTAAGAGAAATCTAACCCTTTATGATCACTAACGAAATAGTGCTAAGATATTGTTACAATAAAAAATGTCACAGGTACTGCAAAAGGGTTCTTGCAACACCAAGAACAATGGTGCAATGCCCATCAGGATATTGTTGCAAAACAATTCCCAGTTGTTGCAATGCATCTCCAGTTCCTGCAACAAGGTTTCTAGTTGCTACAACACATTTCCAATTGTTGCAACACTAGTTGATGCAACACATGTCAAATCATTTTTGCAACACTTGTTAGTGGCACTGTTGTAACACCTTTTAGTGCCACTTCTGCAACACCCATGCCACCACTACTATAACTCTGTCACCACAAAATGTTACGACCCTTGACCTGACCATTGCGACAAATCTAATGAGGTGGATACCACATATTCAATGATAATCATATCATTTGGGAAAGTACGAATGGTTAATTGGGCCGCTATTTTGATATAGTTGGTGATAAAAAAGTTTGGGAAAAAGGACAAATGTATAGCTAGAGGTTATTGATCTAAGAAAATTAAGGACACCTCTTGACTAGATTCTTTCCAATCGATGATGACGTTGGGTAATGAGAATAACCACATTTCTTATCCTAGTTTGACTATTGAAACGAAATTGATCATAGCATGAGGATCGTAGATCCTCATGGCTATCCTCAACTCGCTTTTGCTAAGAAAAGAATAGGGTAAATTGTATAAGAACTCGATTCAATTCAATTAAAAGGGGAATTAACCATTGTAACATGAACTCTACTGTTGAATAATAAAATCATTGTTTTGGTTCTTTTTCATTTCTTCTGTGTTAATGAGTCTATAAGTTCAATGTGTGATTGAAGGAATCCACCAATGCCTCGTCTACGGAGGTAGGGCCCCCTCCTTAGTCATGTGTTTTTTTATTATTGCGTTGTAACATATATTTGATTTATGCAGTGATTGATTGTAAGATTTCTTATGAGCTTGTTTATTGTTTACATTTTTCTATAACATTAAACATAGTTTGTTTCAGTCAATTTTCATTTTTTTTTTTTATCTTCTTCAGTTCATGGTTTAATATTGTGTAATCCCAACACTTAACAAAATTTCAAGATAACTTTATGCCGAGCTCTTTCAATATTAATTGCACTATTGAAAAGAGGAAAGTATTCCTTGGAATAGTAACCATTTAGAGTTAGTAATCGACCGAGTGTGTTTTCTACAATTAGATTATATTGCTACCATTTTAATTATATTCAAACCAGGGTTACAACACTAAGTTATTTAGGAATGAATAAATTAGATTAGTTGTAATTTCAATTACATTCAATTGGAGTTACAACATCAACTGCCTCCAAGCTAGTTGAATTAGATTAACTCATTGTTACTTCTTTCAATTTTCCACTCAGGTGGGGGTTACAACACTAAGTGCCTCAAGGATTAGTTGAGATAGCTTAGACTGTTAAATATTTTGTTAAGTTTATTTTCCTTAGAATTGGTGACTTTGTCAAAGATGTATTGAAACCTTCATCTAATCATTTTCTATTTCTACAACTTCACATCTAGAACAATATTTGAATCATTTTCCATGGCATATACAGTGCATGATAGTTTGCAAGTTCCATACAGATCCTAGATTGATAATTAAATGAACATTATTTCTCACTATCTTTCTAAGAAATAGAAAGATAATTAAAAAGTCTGTCATTTTTTTCTTCGTTGATGGGTAAATGTCAATAGTCCAAGTTATTTCCTTCATGTATATAGAAGAATATTTATCTAGGAGTATATTTTTGAATCTGTGTGATTTTCTTTGGTGCATGCTTTTCAAATAATATTGATTTTCATGTGTTCTCAACATGTGTGTTAGTTTTGGTTAAAATAGGATGTTTTTAAAAATCTCATGAAAATAAGTAGTGACACAAAAGGATGATTTAATAGTTAAGTGACCCCCTGCCCCCCACACAGACTAGCATTGCAGGGAAACACACTCAAGGAGGAGAGGGATCCAACCAACCTAGTTATCTAATTCCAACAACAAATTCCCTTGATAAAATAAATCTTGAACCTTACTCTTCAGAATGAACACATCTAGCCCAAGTTTCATCTTCAATATCAGAATAAACATTATTTCCCAAGGACTCTCAAACAAAAGAAAAACTGATCCATGACTTCAAAGATCCTAACGATATAATCTATCCTACATATTTCGCATACCAACAAGAGGAAATTTTTCTATGGTTTATAAGAGAAGTGGTTGAAGAAACAAACCAACAAGTAAATATAGAAGTCATCACCTTTGAATTTCCAATCAAAAATACAGGTGGGGTGGATCAAATGAAGAATATTTTTCACTATGCATTGCCAAACATTCATGGCTTGGTTACCAAGGACCCAGACACATTTTTGTTCAAATTTTATGTCCTATGCATAAGTTATGATTAGATTTCTAACACCCATAAGCTAAATCTCTTTTTAACCACCCTTAAGAATGCTTCCCTTCAATTGTTCATGTGACTTGGTGGGAACCACATCACTACATGGGAAGAAATGAGAAAATTGTTTCTCAAAAAATACGAGAAATACTACAAGGATAAGGATCACCAAGAAGACGTGTTCAAAATGACTCAGAAGGGGGATGAGGGCATGTAATACTTTATGGAGTTCTTAAAGTGCAATTTATAGTTGTCAAGGAATATCTAGTTAGATCCATAGAATAAACAAATCTTGTTGATAAGAGGGCCCATAGATTGACTGTATTGCTATCTTGAACTTGATGGGAGGTGGTAGTATATACCAGTAGCCTTACATAATTATATGTGACTTGTGTCAAAGGTACTCTAGAGGGACTTCATAGCTAGGAAAAGGGCCAAGGGACACATTGACAAGGACTAATAAGACATCTAGTGGGGGAGTCACTCAAGCTAAGATTGGGAATATGCTAGAGGATTTCAAAATGAAAATACTCAATTCCTTAATATTATATTTAGAAACTCTCCAATTGAAAAAGAAATGGGAGGAGACAGAACTGGCCTTAGACATTTTTTTTCACGAAATGAAGAAAAATGCATCCATTAGAGCATTTTCCACACGATTAAATTGAAATGTGTGGGATCAGTGAGGAAGAAAAAATATCTATCAAATGTCTCTCCTTACCCGGATTAAAATAAATCTATCAAGAAGCAAGTGGGGAGGTCGATCAATTATGTCTCATAAAAAATTATTGATCGTGGAAGCCCTGATCTCAAGGTATGTCTATTGAAAAATATTAATATTTCAATTATTATTGGGGTAATTCCTACATGAAATATACTTCCCAACAATGGTACCCATCTTATCCTACCAACTCATAATGGATGACTGTGTCTCCCAAAAACAATCCTTGGGTGTAGGGGTGAAGAAACCCACCTTTTGAGGGGCCTCAATAGTCACTACCAGAACCACATAAAACCCCCCAACCTCCAACACAAATATAACAACCTAAATAACCTCCTCCTCAACCACAACTCCCTACACAACCTATCCCTAACCCAAATAAGAAGCCAACAAAACAAACATATGCTCTTGGATTTCCATTTTACACTTCCTATTCTATCTATTATATGGAATGTCAAGATATACACTTAAGATCCAGGAAAACCATAAATGAATGAGCCTCAATATTAACTATAGAAGTATATAAGGAATAATCTCCAATATAAAATCCTTCAACCAAACAACCCCTTTCTTTGAAATTAGATTACAATGAGAAAGAGGTACAAAACCCACATTTTCTAGAAAGACTAAATATTAGAAAAACCCCTACTCAACTGTAATTATGCTTCATGGGGGGAATCAATAATATGTGTTCCTAAATACCTCTCTTCAAAGATATCAAATACATCCCAATATACTCAAAATTTGTTAGGGATTTATGCATATGAATATCAGGTAGAAAAAATGAAAATCTCCAGACAATGCATGTGATAGTCAAATTGGTATACTTAATCCTTAGCGGGGTTTCCACAACCAAATATTCAAACCCTGATAGTGCCATAGTTTAAATTTAGATCAATGGGACCACCATATATAATACCTTAATCGACCTAGGGGCCACTATCAACATCATGACTCTAGAAACCATGAGAGCCTTAGGGTTGACAGGCCTTAGACAAACCCTATTGGTATTACAGCTAGCAGAATGATCCATTGTAAAATGAAAGGGCATCCTATAAGATGTAGTAATATTGGTGGACTCCTTGGAGTACCTTGATGATTTTATGGTCATACAACAAAAGAGTTCCTTGATTGGATACCCCTTGATTATTGGATGACCATGGATTGTAGTTGTCGACGCCTATATAGGCTATAAATATGGGAGCATGACAATTTATCATGGAAGTTAAACAAAGAAACTATATTTATGCCCCCCACCCAAGCCCAGTATTGACCTAGAAGAACCCATTTGGGTGGATTATGGGGAGCATGAGGATGAGGAGGTTTCCCAACAAATACTTTTAGTAGAACAATACCATACTATCAGAGAAAAGACTTAAGATGACGAGATTAATGATTTCATAAATTTTTCCTCATCATATTCCCGACACAAACCTAATCATATATTGATCATACATGCTCAAGAAAACATCTTCATGGTTAATGTGCCTCCAATACCACAAGATACCACCTCTACTGAAATCCTTAAGTCTCTTACCAAACCTATAGAGATTATCCCAGAAAAGTTTATGAATCTTAATCAAGGGATATCGGAGTCACAAAATGACGCAGACCTATCGGCCCTCGGTCTCGAGGGCCGATAGGTCTGCGTCNTTATCCCAGAAAAGTTTATGAATCTTAATCAAGGGATATCGGAGTCACAAAATGACGCAGACCTATCGGCCCTCGAGACCGAGATCCGCTCACAGGATCATTCTATATGCCCTTGAGATGGATCGACTCTTCCGATTCTCACTTGAATCTACAAATTATCGATCCACAGGTCCTTTTTTGCAACTCGCAATCTCACGAGTTCGCAAGTCGTGGCTCCCGACTCTTCCTCTGCAATCTCGCGATACCCAAGATCGTGAAATGGGTAAAACTCTCCCTTTGTCAGTGCCCTCCTTGCACAACTGTCGGCTAGGCTAAGCACTAGCACCTTTCGCCTTTCACGTGTTTGCGAGTTCAAAGATTCAACCTTTGTCTCCTTTCCTTCCCGAACCCCCGAGAGGAAAGATTTGAATTTTCACCTCTCATTCTCGCTACTCGCGACTTCGCGAGCCGAAGACTCGATATTTATTTCCCTTATCTCCTGATTCCCCGAGACACGAGAGGTCAACGGGGTGTTGACTCCTCCAAATGTCTGGTGTGTGTTCGTCGTTCTACTTCTCGGGCCCCACCTTGCGATTCTGCCACGTGTCTCTTACATGCAACCTCAGCGCCTCGTGACTTTGCTTCTCGCAACTTGGAGTACCCAAAATTTGGGCTTTCAACTTACGAAACCCCGAATTCACGAGATCCCTAGATCTCTGCCACCTATCCTCCTCCTAACGGATGGCTACGATTCTTTCACGGTTTCGTGACTTCAGAACTTTCAGGATAAGAGTCTCGACCTCTTACCCTCCGATATGCTGAAATGGTGAAATTTTGACACATCGTCTATGCAGGTCCCACACAGAATTTCCCGCCTCTTTCAAAGTTTCGAACCTCGCGACTTCACAAGTCCTAATGTTGAACTTCCGATCCTCCAACTCACAAAACCCTGAAATGGTCAACAAAGTTTGACTTCCGTGCTGGTGAGCACACCACCTACCCACTCTCAGATGGACGGTCCTGATTCTTTTCGCAACTTTTCCACTCCTGAAGTTGAAAGACTTCTCTTTCGGACCTCTGATATCCGAGTCCCTGATACAGGTGATCTCGCGACACGTGTCCTCCTTCTAGAAAACGACTCAGATTCCTTCACTATTTTGGGACTTCACCTTTCGCGATTTCATGAATCTTGATGCAAAGGTTTTGACCTTCCAACTCTCGAAACCCCGAGATACGAAATATGTGGGTGATCCAACGGCTCTGATTTCTCCCGACCGTAACTTCCCTACTCCTCTGTGATATCTGACAGCGTCCGCGACTTCACGACTCCTCCACGGAGGATTCTGACCGTCAATTTCCTCCTTGACGATTTCTGCGAAATGAACCAAGTGTTCTTTCACAAAACTTGTCCACCCGTGAAACGATATCGCTGCGCCTTCTTCCAATACTTCAAGGGACTAAAATTCCTAAGATTTTCTTCGACAACTACGAAGACCCTATCCTTCCTAAGATTTCTCCAACTCAGAGTCTTAAAGAAGACTCCTGCACACACTCCTTGCGGCGAATCCTTCAATTACTTCNATTCAACTCTGCGCACTCCCTGCAGCAATAGTCCTTCATCAATTTATCAGGTTCATAAACTCTAAGGCTTTACTCAGCCTGCACACACCTTGCACAGATCATGTGCTCAACTTGCACTTCTGTGAGAATGAGAATAGTTGTTATCCCTCCTGAGCTTTCAGAGATGAACTTTGACTTCTGTTGACGCACACCTTGCAAACAATTTCGCTGCACTCCTTGCAGGAAAAATCTTGCTCAGATAGAGAAACAATTGAAACTCATTCTCTATTCTCTCTCAGACTTCAAACACAAAGCATGAAATAATATACACAACATATAAAGAAAATGTATAACAGAGAGTAAACATCCATGAGGATAACATTCACAATGCATACACAGAGAACAAATACGACACCATGAATTAGAATCGAAGCTCTTTCTATTAATTCAAATCTCTGTACATGGGTGTTTTCAACTACAACTCTCTGCTCTCTTCTCTATGCTCTATCCTCAATTGATTATGCTACTAATTTTTACAATCATACAAGTGAGGGTGTCTATATCCGTTTTCCCTTCGACTGTTAAAACTGTCTAATCTAGGAATTTAAAGATATCTACTTACAATAACTAACATAAATGCCTTCACCTACTACAAATGAGAGTGGGACGCTCAAGGTCTGTTTACAATCAAGAAGTGTGCCTTTTCCTTAATTGTCTCATTCAAGTTTGGTGCATCCAACGTCAAAACATTCAAATAATTTATCATGTGCCAAAATGCGTTGGCGCTTGCCTCGCGCTCGCTTGATGTTGGCGATGCTCCTGCATCATACTCCCTCACTTGAAAATTTTCATGGGCTCCTGTTCATGAGCTCTCGCATGGTCCGTCCATGCTTCTTAATTTCTGCTTCATTCTCCCAGCTGCATCTTCAACTGGATGTCCCTTCCACTTGACCAAGTATTCAAAACATTCCTTTCTTCTGGTCCTTTTGCTAACTCTTTTGTCCAATATGCTTTCCATTTGTGGTTTCTCTGCAACTGGCATCTGTTTAGTCCACTAAACCTCTAGTTGTTCATTACTTGTTCTTTCTTCCTTAGCTTTGTATGGGTACAAATCTAAGACATTGAATATCGGAGAAATTCTGATCCCATCGGGTAAGTCAATCTCATAAGCATTTGCCCAAAATTTCTTCAAGACCTTACATGGTCCGAACTTCTTCATATTCAGTTTGTTATATGTCCCTTTCGAGAACCTTTCCTTTCTTAGATGTGCTAGAATCAAATCACCAACCTCAAATTGAAGTTGTCTCATGTGTTGATCTGCTCTGCGCTTATACTCTTGGATTGAGTTCTGCAATCACTCCTTCATCTGGCTATGAAGTTCCTTCATCGCTTCTGCGAAATCCTTTGCACTAGCACTCCTAGTTGCATTCTATTTCGAATCTCTCAATTTCGAAACTCCTCTTGGCTGCATCCCATAAACAATCTGGAATGGACTCAGCCCTGTGCTTCTATTGATTGAATCATTGTAAGAAAATTCTGCCTATGGCAGAATATTGTCCCACTAACTATGGTGTTCTATCACCAAGCTCCTCAGCAAGTCTCCCAAACTTTTGTTCACAACTTCTATCTGTCCATCCATCTAAGGATGATAAGCTAAACTAAATGACAAGTTTGTTCCCATCTTTTTCCATAAGGTTCTCAAGAAGTGTCCCACGAACTTGGTGTCTCGATCCAAAATTATGGTCCTTGGTAAGCCGTGAAGTCGAATGACTTCTTTGAAAAACAAATTCGCAATGTGAGTTGCGTCACTGGTTTTCTGACACGGTATGATGTGTTCCATCTTAGAAGATCTGTCTACCACTACAAATATTGACTCAAACCCTCTTTGTGTTCTCAACAACCCCAATATGAAGTCCATGCTGACTGCATATCACAACCTGTCAGGTATGCGTAATGGTTGATAAAAGCCTGCATTCTGCCTCTTCCCTTTTGAATGCTGACAAATTCTACATCTGTCCACGAATATTTTGACGTCTGCTCTCATTTCTAGCCAAAAATATGACTCGTTTAACTTTGAGAACGTCTTTTCGTGATCGAAATGCCCGACCAATCCTCCACTATTTTTTTCCTTCAGCAAATTCTCCCTCATGGAGCATTTTGGAATACAAAGTTGATTACCCCTGAATAACAATCCATCCTGGATCATGTACTCTATCCACTGGCTTATGTCCCTGAGAATTGGATTCTCAGTTGCTTCATACACCTCCTTAAAATATGGATCATCTCTGTACATGTCCCTGAGATCATCAAAACCCAGTGTTGTGACCTTAAACTCCTACAATAGCAAACATTTCCTGCACAAAGCATCAACAACTTTGTTAGTAGTTATAGAAATATTCTTAGTTACAAAAGTAAAGTTCTGCATGTATTCAACCTATTTAACATGTCTTTGATTCAACTTCTCCTGTTAAGTCACAAATTGTAAAGCATGATTGTCACTGTATAAGACAAACTCCTTTGGAATCAAATAGTGTCTCCACTTCTTCAATGCCTGAATAATAGCATAGAACTCCTTGTCATATGTGGAGTACTTCACTTTCGCTTCATTCAACTTCTCGCTGAAGTATGCTATCAGCCTGTCTTCTTGGCTCAAAACTGCCCCTATTGCAAATCCACTTGCATCACATTTTACTTGAAATGTCTTTTTGAAATGCGGCAACACCAAAATTGGTTGTTCCGTGATTTTCTTATTCAACAAATTGAATCTTTTCTCAGCCTCTTCTGTCCAGTGAAAAGACTTGTGTCTCTTCTTCACTGTGTCCATCATCGGTGCACTAATAACACTAAAATTCCTGATGAAATTTCGGTAGAAACTATCCAATCCATGAAAATTTCTCACCTCAAATACACTCTTCAGTGATGGTCAATTCTTAATTACCTCCATCTTATCTGGCTCCATCCTCAACTTATATACATAAATAACAAAACCCAAATAAATGAGCTATGTCTTCATGAATGAGTATTTCTTCATGTTTATCAGCAGCTTCTCTTGATGTAGCCTCTTCATCACTGTAGCCAAATGTTCCAGATGCTTTGCCTCTGTTTTACTAAAAATCAGTATGTCATCAAGATAAACAATGACAAATTTTCTGATGAATTCCTTCAGGACTTAATTCATCAACCTCATGAAAGTGCTTGACGCATTCGTTAAGACAAATGGCATAACAAGCCATTCATACAACCCCTAGTTAGTCTTGAAAGCTTTCTTCCATTCATCACCTTCTCTCATATGAATCTGGTGATATCCACTTTTCAAATCAATCTTCTAAAAGAATTTGGCTCCACTCAAGAAATCCATCAGATCATCCATGCTTGGCAATGGAAATTTGTACCTGATGGTTATCTTTTTGATCATCCTCGAGTCAGTACACATTCTCCAGCCTCTATCTTTCTTCGGACTGAGCACTGTCGGAACAACACATGGACTCAAGCTTTCTCTAACCAACCCTTTGTCCAACAAATCCTGGACTTGTCTTTTGACCTCTTCATTCTCCTGCGGTGTCAATCTATACGCTTCCTTTTTTTGTAAACTAGCTCCAGGTATGAGATCAATATGATGACTCACACTTCTGATCAATGGCAACGAACAAGGTAGTTCGTCCACTACTATGTCAGCAAACTCTTCCAACAACTTTTGAACCTCTTCTGGTAAATCATCTACCCTTGTACTAGTTAAAACAATCTTTGGCTTTTTGACCACAATGAATTGTGCTTCCTCTTTCTTCTTAACCTCTGTAAGAAGTTCCTTCCCATTCATGAGAAGTACAGTGTTTCTTATTTCAGGTTTCACCTCCTTATCTTTGATTGGAAGCAACATGTGAGTTCTCCCATTTTTCTCTAGGGTGTATGTGTTTTTCCTCCCATCATGAATCATATTTCTATCATATTGCCACAGTCTACCCAGCAATAGATAACAAACATCCATGGGAATAACATCACAGAGTATTTCATCTTTACACCCTCATATTTTAAACTCAACTAAACATTGTTTAGTGACATTTACCTGATGTTCTTTTTGTAGCCATGAAACTCTGTATGGACTTGGATGTTTAATGGTCTCCAACTCCAGCTTTTCTACCATCTCTATAGAAACGAGATTATCTATGCTACCACTGTCCATGATGACTTTTTATACCTTCTCCTTGGTTTTGCAAGTAGTCCGAAAAAGACTGTTTCTTTGCACTGGGTTCTCCACCTCCTTCTCCAGTGTTAAGAGAACCTTTCGCATCATCATTGATCTTCCGCCTTCAACATCTTCTGCCTCAACATTCTGCCTTTGTGCTTCAGAAATGTGAGTTTCACCACCTTCCTTCTTCTTATCTAGACATTCGTAAGATTTGTGTCCATTATTTCCACATGTGAAGCATTTCACCACTCCACCTCTTCCTCTTCCTCTACCTCTAGTATAAGGAAAAATGTTTCCATTAGCATACTGACCTCTCTGTTTGGTATCATGCCCTGTCTATGAACTTCCACCTCTCTCAGTTTGAGTCTGAGGTTTCTTCCAGTCTTTCTTTGGTTTTTGGTTCCTATCCTGGGCAACTGATTTGCCTTTGGGCTGACTTCTACCTCAGCCTCTTTGACCTTGTTTTCAACTTAGTTTCTCTTTAGCTTTCAGAGCCATCTGATAAGCATCTTCCACCGTTCGTATGGTCATCATACTCATCTCATCCTAAATGTCATATCTTAGACCATTCATATATCTGGCAAATTTCTCATCATCACTTTCGCGATGACCTGCTCTGATGTTCAGCCTATAGAATTCTTCAGTGTACTCCTTTACTGACATCATCTTATGTCTCAAATTTTCCATTCTCTGAAATAGAGTAATTTGGTAATCCCCGGGAATGAATTTCGCCTTCATCTTCGCAATCATCCTATCCCAACTCTTGATTTTATGCTTTCCTTTGCAACATATGTCATCTTGTAGTTCATCCCACCACAATGCTGCATGTCCTTTCAATCTTGTGACAACATGTTCGACCTTTTTGTACTCCTCGACATCTTCATAGTCAAAATATGTTTCCAGAGCTCTAATCTAGTCTAGAAGCTCTTCAGCATCCAGGTTTCCTTCGTATACTGGAATGTCCATTTTTACCTTAGCACCCATCCTTGCAACAACCCTAAGTAGGCGTTCATTGGATACATCTTCGGCTGCAATTTCTTCTCCTTCATGTTCGGCTTCATTTTCACTTTCAGAATTACTAAGATCCCCAGCACCGGCTGTGCACCTTTGTGTTGTCTCCATGTCCTCAAGTCTGGTGCATAGATCATGCATCTCTCTTTCCATGGCTGGATCAGGAATCTGCCTACCCCTTCTTCTTGGTATTTCCCTATCCTCTAGTGGATCGGGTGTTTGCCTGTCTCTTATTCTCAGCGGCATGGCTGAGATTTTCTTTCTTGCTTTCCCTGTCTAAAATATACAAACAGAGTCAAGCTCTGATACCAATTGACGTAGACCTATCGGCCCTCGGGACCGAGATCCTCTCACAGGATCATTCTATATTCCCTTGATCCGGATCGGCTCTTTCGATTCCCACTAGAATCTACAAATTAACGATCCACATGTCCTTTTTTGCAACTCGCAATCTTGTGAGATCGCGAGTTGTGGCTCCCGACTCTTCCTCTGTGATCTCGCGATAACTGAGATCGTGAAATGGGTACAACTCTCCCTTTGTCAGTG
>JASDQU010439683.1:33863-49454 GCA_032191745.1 Picea mariana | reverse complement strand
CGCGAGTTTAAAGATTCAACCTTTGGCTCCTTTCCTTCCCAAACCCCCGAGAGGCGAGACTTGACTTTTCTCCTCTCATTCTCACTACTCACGACTTCCCGAGCCGAAGACTCAAGCTTTCATTCCCTTATCTCCCAAGTCCCGGAGACACGAGAGGTAAACAAGGTGTTGACTCCTCCAAATGTGTGACGTGTGTTCGCCGGTCTACTTCTTGGGCTCCACCTCACGATTCTGCCATGTGTCTCTTATGTGCAACCTCAGTGCTTCGTGACTTGGCTTCTCACAACTTGGAGTACCCAAACTTTGGGCTTTCACCTTACGAAACCCCGAATTCATGAGATCCTTAGATCTCTTCCACCTGTCCTCCTCCTAATGGACGGTTGTGATTCTTTTGTGATTTTGCGACTTTGGAAATTTCAAGACAAGAGTCTCGACCTCTTACCCTTCAATATGCCAAAACGGAGAAATTTCGACACGTCGTCTATGCGGGTCCCACACAGAACTTCCCGCCTCTTTCGAAGTTTCGGACATCACGACTTCACGAGTCTTGATGTTGAAATTCCAACCCTCCAACTCACGAAACCCTTAAATGATCAACAAAGTCTGACTTCCGTGTTGGTGAGCACGCCACCTATCCACTCTCAGATGGACGGTCCTGATTCTTTTCGCAACTTCTCCACTCACGAAGTTGAAAGACTTCTCTTTCGAACCTTTGATATCAGAGTCCCTGATACAGGTGATCTCGCGGCACGTGTCCTCCTTCTAGCAAATGGCTCAGATTCCTTCTCTATTTCAGGACTTCACCTTTTGCGATTTCATGAATCTTGATGCAAAGGTTTTGACCTTCCAACTCCTGAAACCCCGAGATACGAAATATTTGGGTGATCCAACGGCTCTGATTTCTCCTAACCGTAACTTCCATTCTCCTCTACAAGATCTAACATCTTTCGTGACTTCGTGACTCCTCCATGGAGGATTCTGACTGTCAATTCCCTCCTTGACGATTTCTGCGAAATGAACCAAGTGTTCTTTCACAAAACTTGTCCACCCATGAAACGATATCGCTGCGCCTTCTTCCAATACTTCAAGGCACTAAACTTCCAAAGATTTTCTTAGACAACTACAAACACCCTATCCTTCATGAGCTTTCTCCAACTCAGAGTCTTAAAGAAGACTCCTACACGCACTCCTTGCGATGAATCCTTCAATTACTTCAAAGAATTGAAGTTATTCAACTCTGTGCACTCCCTACAGCAGTAGTCCTTCAACAATTTCTCAGGTTCACAAACTCTGAGGCTTTACTCGGCCTGCACACACCTTGCACGGCTCATGTGCTCAACTTGCACTTCTGTGAGAACGAGAATAGTTGTTATCCCTCCTGAGCTTTCAGAGATGAACTCTGACTTCTGTCGATGCACACCTTGCGGACAATTTCGCTGCACTCCTCGTAGGAAAACTCTTGCTCAGATAGAGAAACAATTGAAACTCATTCTCTATTCTCTCTCAGAGTTCAAACACAAAGCATGAAATCATATACACAGCATATAAAGCAAATGTATAATAGAGAGTAAACATTCATGAGCATAACATTCACAATGCATACACAGAGAATAAATACAACACCATGAATTAGAATCGAAGCTCTTTCTATTAATTCAAATCTCTGTACATGGGTGTTTTCAAATACAACTCTCTGCTCTCTTCTCTATGCTCTATCCTCAATTGATTATGCTACTAATTGTTACAATCATACAAGTGAGGGTGTCTATATCCATTTTCCCTTCGGCTCCTAAAAATGTCTAATATAGGAATTTAAAGCTATCTACTTACAATAACTAACATAAATGCCTTCACCTACTACAAACGAGAGCGGGATGCTCAAGGTATGTTTACAATCAATAATTACGCCTCTTCCTTAATTTTCTCATTCAAGTTTGGTGCATCCAACATCAAAACATTTAAATAATTTATTATGTGCCAAAATGCGTTGGTGATTGCCTCATGCTAGCTTGATGTTGGTGATGCCCCTGCATCACAAAATAAATAACTCATTTTGGTCCTCTGAAAGTACAATAATAATTTCTCCTAGAAATATACATATATGAATGGAATCCACCCAGACTTGTGTACACACAATATATACATTAAATAACAATTCATACCAATTCACGAAAAACAATCCATGATGAGCCTAGAATTGAAGGAGATAGTTAAGGAAGAACTACAAAAACTACTCTCTGTAAATTTCATCTATCCTATCTCTGATAGCCAAAGGGTCTGCCCTATCATTATAGTTCAAAAAAATAATGGTAAATGAAGTATTTTCATTTACTATAGGGAGTTAAAAAAATTCACCCACAAGGACCATTTTCCCCTACCCCTTATCGACCGAGTGTTAGAAACATTGGTTGGGAAGAAGTACTTATCTTTCCTCAATGGGTTTAGTGACTACAAATAAGTTAAAATTTCACCTGGGGACCAATAGAAGATCACATTCACTTCCACATGGGAAACATTTTCATATAGGGTGTTACCATTTGGACTTTTCAATGCTTCAACTATATTTTAGAGGACAGTTCTTGGTATATTTTCCAATCTCATTCACAAATGTGTAGAAGTGTATATGGACAATTTCATGACATAAAGTGACACCTTTATTTCATCTCTCATTTACTTAGAGAAGGTAATTAAGAGATGTGTGGAGTCCAATGTTTCTCTCAACAATGAAAAATGTGTCATGATGTTAACATAAGGTATTGTCCTACATAATCACATCTCTTCAGAAGTTATATGGGTTGATTCATTAACCATAGAGGTAATACTTAATCTCCCTCTCCCATAAAAAAACAAAATAGGTAAGAATTTTTCTAGGAAAATATGGATATTATAGACTCTTTATGGAAAAAATTGCAACAATTCCATGCCCCTTATTCCTATTACTCGCAAAGGATGTTGATCAATTTAATTGGACTGATAGGTGCCAGAGAACTTTTGAAGAACTAAAAGAGAAATTAAAAAAAACACCTATCCTAAGGGGACCATAATGGTCCTTTCCATTTCACATATCCACGGCCACATCAAACACTACCATTGGAGTTGTGCTTGGGCAACAAGAAGAATCACGTAAGTCATATGCAATATAATTTATCAGTAAGAATATTACACCTGTTGAGATAAATTATACAGTCATGGAAAAATAGTTTCTTGTTGTCATCCATGCTATAAATAAGTTTCACCATTACATAACTCTATATATTTGAATCACACACATTGATCATGCTACCATAATATATTTAATGATTAAAACTATCACTCATGGTAGGGTGACCAAATGGTTACTACTGTTACAAGAGTTTGACATTACTAGCATGGAAAAAACAGGGAAGCATAACATCATTGTTGACATCCTTTCTTGTCTTGTCAATGATGGGAATGCACCCCAGGTCGAGGAAATGTTTAATGATGGGAAACTTTTCATAGCATCTACGAAATCACCATGGTTTTTAAGTGTTTCTAATTACTTCTTTACAAGAAAACTTCAATAAAATCTATCCCTAAAAGAAAAAAAGTGGGTCATCAAGAAAAGTTGCAGGTATTCTTGGATTGAAGGATGTCTTGTCTACACATGAACTGATTTTTTCATCCAACATTGTGTAAGGGAAGAAGATATTTATGAAATATTCAGGGAATGTCATGATGGTCCCTATGGAGTACACTTTGCAGATAAAATAATAGTATATAAAGTAATTCATCTTGGATACTACTAGCCAACTATGTTCCGTGATGCCAAGGAGTATGTAAAAAGATGTGACAATTGGTAGAGGATGAGATGCCCAGTTCAATCAAACAAAATTCCTCTACAAACACAACAATTACTGGATCATTTTGAGAAATGGGACCTTTATTTCATAGGACCTATTAACCCTCCATCCCAGTAAAAATGCTACATCTTTATTTTCACATACTACATTACAAATTGGATGGAAGCAATGGCCCTGTTGAAAACAAGATAACAAGTTGTAATATAATTTATTCATAGAGAAATCTTCATCAAGTACATGATACCCAAGGATATTGTTACATATGGGGGAGCTCAATCTACCTCTAGTATCATTAGAATTATTACATATATATACCATATTAAGAATAATATAACCACTCCATATCATCCAAAGGCCAATGGGCATGTGGAAGGAATGAATAAAATCCTTGAAAACATCTTGACATAGACTATTCAACTTCATCTCAAGGATTGGGTAGATAAACTTCCAGACGCATTATAGGAATAGAAATCCACCTAATGAACCACCACAATATGCACTCGCTACGAGTTGGTGTATTGGAAGTGAACTATTTTTCCCATAGAGATCGAAGTAAAAACTCTTAGGAGTACACTTCAACTAGGCATGGATTTGTCTAGACCACAATGTCAGCACCTTCACCGTCTTAGAAAAATGAATGAAATTCACTTAGATACTTTGCATCATATGTTTGTCATTCAACAAAAAAGAGCTAATTCACATGACAAGTTCATAAAGAAGAAGGAGTTCTTAGTTGGGGTTGGGCATTGTTTTTTGATTTGAGGTTCAAATACTTCAAGGGGAAATTTCATACTCGACGTTTGGGCCCCTATGAGATTTATGTTGTATATGAACCACCAATGAAGCTAGAACTCCGAATGTACTAAAATACACTATCCTGGGAGGCCTTTTTGAGAGATATTAACAATGGATGGGGAAATAATTACCTTGAGATTATTCGCAAGAGTGGATCCCCACCAAACAAATAATAATAATAAATGTCCTAATTATGAAAACTTTTTTTAGGGAACAATTAGGTAGGGAATGTATGAAAACCATTTCATGGAAAACATTACCATATATATTTATATACGTTTTTGGCCTTTTTTGCCGCTTTTTGACCCCCTTTGTCATTTTTCCTAGCTTGGTGATCACTTGATTCTGTTTCTAAGTTTCTTATTGGACATTCCAATACCATTTTCCTTTTTGTTTGGTAAATGTTTTGGGGATAGATCACTTTTTGGTATCCTTTGGTAAAAGTCATTTTTTCCAACATTTTGCATATAAGTTAGGATTTCGTCTCCACTTTCTGCATCTTGTTGTCTTTACCTCTTTTCCATAGGATTGAACCCACCTAAGCATGACATGGAACCTTCACTGCTTCTCTAGAAGTGTCATAATTAGGTGGTAGATCCTACCTTTACATGGATGCCCTAGGTAGATAGTTATTTTATTTTGGCATCCATGTTGTCAGTAATGACTATAGGCTCATGATTCCTTGTTAGTCCTATCATGACTACGATATTAAGCCTCATTCATTTGATGTACCATCATTATTTTCCTTACCCTCGGGACTCCCATATCAACACATTTTTTTGTCTTTCAAGCTCTCTTTAAAATTTGAAAGAAACATCCGACGAGACTGTATTTATTTTTTTCGATCTTTTCTGGATTAACTGGGATCTTTTCATCGTGACTTATAAAGAATTGTATTAAATGAGAATAAATTAATGTGCACCATTAAAGAAGGGAAAAATTAGAAATGAAGAGACATAAGAATCAGATATGAACAAAAAACCTGATAATTGAGTTCGTCCCTGGTGGACTACGTCTCCGGGTCCTGCTCTCAAATGGGTAGGCTCTTTTATTAACTCAACAAAAGAATTTGGAAAATACATGAATATAACTCATTCTGAAATAAAGATGTAGAAATAATGCTCAGCTCAGAAAACAAATGTCACCATTGGATTTTTGGCTTCAAATTACTCAAAAATGATTGTCTCCACGCTCCAATCTGACTTTAGTACTCCCAGGCCCAAGAGAAGTTATGTCTTGGTTTACGTGCCCTTTGTACCATCAATTATGAAAACATTTGTCTCGAAATCCATGCCATAGATTGTACAGTATAGTCACACATGCCTTCCCCCTTGGCTCTGGGTGAATATTCATTTTTAAATAATGAAAGTGGAAGATGTACCAAGCCACATCCCTTGGCGCATTGGTTAGGGCGGAGTTTAAAAGGCGTTGTACTAGCTAGAGGTTACAGGGTCGAACCCGACGAACTCTGTTTTTGGTAGTGGTTAATATATATTTATATATATGCATTGTTTGAACTCCTTCTACATTTAGCGGGCCACTAGAAACTCCGCTAAACACTATACAAAATTGGTGTGGTCTGCCAGATTTGGCAGACCTGCCATTTCTTTTTTGAAACAAAAATCATTTATGGGCCAACATTGGGCACTCTTGGGATGCCATGTGTCACCCCATGATTGGGCCACATGGTGCCTTCTCATATGATGATGTGGCTCTCCCTGTCACTATCGTATTGACATGTGTTTCTCCTTGGGTAGTGCCACGTGGCGTCTTCTAAGGGTGCCACATGGCACTTTTCTATTTGTCCATATGGCCCCTGAAAAGTACACTCATGGGTGACATGTGAAAGTCTATGGTGCTTCCACGTGCCATGTTGACATCAAAATCTCGTATGATGATGTCACCCTACCACATCAGTTGTTGACATCAGCAGTACAGATGATGATGTGTCCTTTGCTGACTAGTCCTAGTTGAACGCAACTTTGACCGTGAATATCTTTCAAACTGTAACTCTGTTCGATGAGTCGTTTTCACTGTTATAAATCTTTTGAATCTCTCTTCATGATCATGCCATTTTCACTAAGTTTTGGGAACTTTGAATTTTTTCCCTTTCTCTATTTGTTGGAGCCATTCTGAGCGTTCTGAGATTCCTCTGTGAGTTCTGAGTTATTCTTAGCCTTATCTAGATCCTTTTTGGATCAGGCCTTCCCACTGAGAGAATTTTGGACCACTAAAATCTTTCATCAATCAACTGGTAAGTGAGGGAATATTTCCCTCACTTTGTCCTTTTCGATCGACTTTTCCTTGCTTGGATGGGTTCCCTTTAAGCCTACTCAAAGATAATCAACATCACCCCTGCGTGAAGTCCTCATCCTCCTGTCCATGACAATATATTCTTGTATATCATACAAGTAATCAGGTGCAAACTCATCAAATGATGGTATTGAAACTTCCTTATCTTGATCCATGATCATGGGAGGCTAAAAAATTTTGAAGTTCTCAACGTTCACAACTGAGTAAATCTGCATATAAGGTGGAAGATCCAGAAGACAATCATTGGTACCGCTTTTCTCTAAGATATTGAAGGGTCCATAGAAAATGGGCTTGAGTTTCTTTCCTTCACCCTTTAACCTCTCCTTGTTGATGTGAATCCATACCCAGTCTCCAACCTGGAACTGATGATCAACCCTGTGCTTTTTGTGTCAAGCTTTATACTATGCTTGACTTTTCTCCAACTATTCCCTGACTACCTGGCGTATCTGTTGAATCCTATGGATGAACTTGTCGGCTATGTCCTATGTTTCATCTTCATCTACATCGACATATATCACGTACATCAAGTCCAAAGGAAAATTTGGTAGGTACCCAAAACATGTCTCAAAAGGTGAACTCTAAGTGGATGAATGTAAAGTTCAGTTGTATGCATGTTGTACATAGGTTATTTTTTCATCCCATACCTTCAGACGCTTGCTGCAGTAGTCTCAAAGAAAAAGTTCCATTGTTTGGTTTACCACCTCTATCTGTCTGTCGGTTTGTGGATGGAAAGCAATTCTCCTCTTCAATTTGGCGTCCATCATTCTCCACAAGCTAGTCCAAAATTCCCCAAGGAATCGAGTATCTCGATCCAAGACGATATATGTGGGTAATCCAAAGTGAACCCAAACATGCTAAAAAAAGAGATTAGCAGTCTTCTCAACAGTGATCTTCTTTTTACAAGGCATCAAGATACACATCTTGTTGAACCTATCCACTAAAAAATACAAATAATCATGACCCCCTTTGGTCATGGGTAAACCCCCTAGAAAATCCATGGATATACTTTCCCATGGATGGGATGGAATAGGACGTGGTGAGTATATCCCAAGTTTTCTATTAGTGGGCTTACAAGTAGAACACATCACACACCCCTTTACATATTTAGTTACAATTGCTTTCATTTGAGGCCAATAACAAAACCTTTTTAAATGAGCCATAGTTTTTCCTACCCCAAAATTCCCAAACACAAGAGAAGTATGAGCTTCTCGTATTACATGGACTTGTTCACTTGTAAGAATACATAGCTTTCCAATATGGTAAAGTAACTTTCCCTGTAGACAATAGTTCTCTACCTGTGCACCAAGGTTTATCTTTGTATATACTTCTTTACAATCTTCATCAATGGAATATTGTTCTATATATCTATCATGAGATACATAATCATTCTTCAAAATAATAGAAGCAACAATAAGAGGTATAGAAAGCATATCATCTACCTTATTACTTGTACCCTTCTTGTACTAGATTACCAAGTGAAACTGTTGTAGAAACCCCATCCACCTATAGTGTCAATATTGTTGCAATTTGGTCTATTCTTGAAGATAATGTAAGGGTTGATGATCTGTATGTATAATGGTTTCGTTCCCTAACAAGTAGTTCTTCCATTTCTTTACACTCTAGACTAATGCATACAACTCTTTATCATATGCAGGATAATTAACAACATCTTGGTTAAAAGTTTCAGAGTGGTAACAGATAGCCTTACGATATTTCATTAGTACTGCACCCATGGCATATCCGTTGGAACCTGTCTCTATCTCAAAAGGATGTTGAAGACTCGACAGTTCTAATACTGGTGCGGTCCTGATCTTTCCCTTCAAAGTGTCAAAAAAAAATTGGTTTCTTTCCTTCCCACTGAAAAGTGTTATTCACACTGGTTAAGGCATGCAGGGGAGATGCTATGAAGGAGAAGTTGTGAATGAATCTCCTCCAATATTGGACTGCACCTAATAATCTTCAAACTTTGGTTACACTTTTTGGCTCAAGACAATTTACAATTACATCAATTTTGGAAGGGTAAATTTTCAATTGTCCTCCTCCTACAATATGACCTAAGTATACAAGTGCAATATTTCCAAATTCACATCTAGACAATTTTACATATAGATTCTCCCTTTGAAAAGTATACAATACTTGCTTTGCATGCCTCACATGATCATCCCATGTCCTGCTAAAAACAAGAATTTCGTTTAAATATACAATCACAAAGTCATCTATGAAAGGCATGAATACATCATTCATCATAGGCATGAAAGTTGTCGGAGCATTACAAAGCCCAAAAGGCATAACCAACCACTCAAACAATCCCTGTTTGGTTTTAAAGGCATTTTTCCATGCATCTTGTTTTGCGACTCTGATTTGATGATATCCACTGTGCAAATCCAACTTAGTGAAATAGACAAAATTCTTCAATTGATCAAGTAAATCATCTATGCGAGGAAGAGGGTATCGATTTTTCACTGTGATTTTATTTAAGGCCCAGTAATCGACACATATTCTCCATGTGCCATCCTACTTTGGCACCATCACGATCAGAGAACCAGAAGGAGATGAACTGGTCATGATGACCCGTTAATCCAATAAGACCTGTACCATTTTCTTGATCTTTGTCATCTCCACAACTGACATCCTATACATTCCCACATTAGGCAAAGGAGAATTCTGTTGAAGATATCGCATGCTGGATTTCCCTCTTAGGAGGTAATCCATCTGGTTCCTCAAAAATATCATCATATTTAGAAACAATATCAGTTAATTCCTTTTTATGAGATGGATCACACCCTTGGAAAGTGTCAGATGTCCCGACATCTTTCTCTCTGATGATCATAAGTACATATATATTATTAGTGTTTATGAGTCTTTTCATTTTTCCTACACTAACAAGTGTTGTATTCACCCTCATGCTATGAGCTCTAACAATATATTCCACTCCCCCCTTAGTAAGTTGGTATTTTTTCTCATGTCGAAAAAAGACTGTTTTTCTATCATAAATATAAGGACTTCCAAACACTATGAGACATATATCAAGTGGTACAACATCCAAATTAACTTCATCAATCAATTTTGAAGAAATATAAAATCTTACCCTACATTGTTTGGTGACATTAAGTTTTGATTTTTCACGTACCCAACCAAGAGGATAAGTTTTCGGATGTAGTTTCATTTTAAGACCCGTTTTCTTGACAAGTGCTTCAGATATTAAGTTTTTTTATGCACCTAGATCAAATAATGTATCTATCTTAGTATGTTTAGATACAACTCTTATGTGAAATAACTCATTCCTCTTTCATTCATCAACATGAAACTCATCATTGGAACTAGAACTACCATGAAGAGAATCTTTACCTTGTACTACCGTTGTGATATTTCCTTCATCTCCTGAATCAGAACCAAGATCTTGTTGTACAGTAGCAATGGTCCTTGTCTTCCTCTTTCCACCGAATTGTTTTGGTTTCTTTTTCAGATGCAGTTTCGAACAATGTTTTTCATTGTGATCTCTCTTCTTGCAATGAGTGCAAGATGATTTTGCTCATTCTCTCGTTAGTGTAGTGGTCTTCTTGTCCTTCCTTTTAAACTTATTAAAAGTCTTTTGTGGGAAATTGGAAGGTTTCTTTGTGGGATATTCTTGAAGATGTTTCCCCCTATTCTCTAGGTGAGTGAATTGCACACAAACTTCGTCAATACTAGTGGGGTTAAACAAGAGAAAAGTATGTCGAATATAATTATGAAGTGCACCAATATACTTCATGAAAGTCTCATAAGAATCTAAAGGAATGTTCAATGCAAGAGCTTTCTTCATAAATTATTCTACGCAACTTTGTACAGTTTGTCCTTTACTTTGCCTTAAAGTTTTTCATTCCATCATTGCTTTGTGTAAATACCCTAATATATATAATTGCTTCCTCATCGCTGATTTAATATCCGAACATGAGGAAAGAAGCTTAACACACATAATTTTGTCTTGAAGCTTGCTCTCCCACCATATGAGAGAAGTGCCTTCCAACAGAAGAGAATCCATTTTCACTTTAACTTCCTCTTCATCAATATGTTGGACACGAAAAATACACTTGAACTCGTCGGATCCAATTATCTAGATTTTTAGGATTTGCATCACCATTAAACACAGGTCAAGCAAATTTTACATCGAGCTTTAATAATGGTTTCTTAAAAGAATCTTTATGGCTAGAATTATGAGAATTATGAGAATGCTTAGAGGAAGAAGAAATAGAACTCGAAGGTGAAGATGGAGGCTCATGAGGATCTCCTCTAGACCCTTGGTTTACCAAAGCATCATCATATGCATGTGCTTCCTTTTTCTTCCCTTTCTTATTCATTCTCTTCTCGTAATCTCCATAAATTATCTCGACCATTTCTGACATGCGATAAAATACCATGTGAAATTTTTTCTCCTGTTCATCACACTTGTACTCTTCTGCCATTTTCTTCCTTCTGGATACACTGCCAAGTTCAGGATTAAAATTATTTAGAGTTCCTCCACCCTGCTTATGCTTGGTGCTAGTAAGATTCACACTCAAAAATTCAATTCAAATATGACTTCTCTGATACCAACATGATCCAGGATATTTTCAACGTGACTTATAAAGAATTGTATTAAATGAGCATAAATTAATGTGCACTATTAAAGAAGGGAAAACTTATAAATGAAGAGACATAAGCATCAGATCTGAACAAAAAAACTTGATAATGTATTTCATCCCTAGTGGACTGCATCTCCGAGTCCTTCTCTCAAATGGGTAGGCTCTTTTATTAACTTAGCAAAAGAATTTGGCAAGTACATGAATATACCTCATTCTGAAATCAAGTTTCAGAAATAATGCTCATCTCAGAAAAAAACATCACCGTTGGATTCGTGTCATCGAATTACCAAAAAATGACTATCTGCATGCTCTAATACAACTCTGGCACTCCCAGGCCCAAGAGAAAGTATGTCTTGGTTTCTATTTCCTCAGTACCTGCAATTATGAAAACATTTGTCTCGAAATTCGTGTCATAGATTATAAAGTATGGTCGTGTGATCCTTCCCCCTCGGCTCTAGATGAATATGAATTTTTAAATAA
Source organism: Picea mariana (assembly GCA_032191745.1). Classification (NCBI taxonomy): domain Eukaryota; kingdom Viridiplantae; phylum Streptophyta; class Pinopsida; order Pinales; family Pinaceae; genus Picea; species Picea mariana. The sequence goes on along the minus strand of JASDQU010439683.1, from coordinate 37,444 downwards.
TGAAAGTGGCATATGTACCAAGTCACATCCCTTGGTGCATTGGTTAGGGCAGAGTTTTAAAGGTGTTGTACTAGCCGAAGGTTCCGGGGTCGAACCCGTTGGACTCTGTTTTTGGTAGTGGTTAATATATATATATATGCATTGTTTGAACTCCCACTACATTCAGCGACTCGCTAGAAAATCCGCTAACGACTATACATAATTGGTGTGGTTCGCCATATTTGGAGGGCCCTCCATTTCATTTTTAAAACAAAATCGTTTACGGGCCAACATTAGGCATTCTCGGGATGCCACATGTCTCCCCATGATTGGGCCACGTGGCACATGCTAATATGCTTGCTCATATGCTGACATGGCTCACCCTGTCACTTCTGTATTGACATGTGGTGCTCTCTAGGTGGTGCCACATGGTGTCTCATAGGGATTCCACATGGCACTTTTCTATTGGTCCATATTGACCCCTGAAAAGTCCACTAGTGGGTGAGACATGGAAGCCTGTGATGTTGCAACGTGGCATGCTGATGTCAACATCTCGTATGATGATGTCACTCAGCCACATCAGTTGCTAACGTCATGTTGACGTCAGCAGTACGGATGATGATGTGTCCCCTACTGACTAGTCTATGTTGACCGCAAATTTGACCGTGAATATCTTTCAAATCGTAAATTCGTTTGATGAGCCATGTGTGTCGTTAGAAATATTGCGACTCTCTCTTCACGATCATGCCATTTTCATTGAGTTTTTGGAAATTTGAATTTTTTCCCTTTTTCCGTCTGATGGAGCCATTATGAGCATTCTGAGTTGCCTCTATGAGTTCTGAGTTATTATTATCCTTCTTTGGATCCTTTTTGGATCATTAAATGATAAAATTATCCCACTGGAGTCTTCTTTAAGCCCTTTTCAGACTCTCTAAACATGAAAAGATTGTCAAGCGATCTTTTTTCTCTTCATGCTCGCCAAACTCAAATTTGAAGGTACATTTGTCCGACGATAGTTTACCCATTTTTCAGTCTGGACGAATAATTTAACGAATAAAGGTATGCTATGGGAACTTCATTTTCATAGAAGAATATTCTCAGGCATAAGTTTAACCCTTTTTCAGGCCTGAGGGACTAAATCTTCGAAAAATGAACATTCTGCTTGGTTTTGGTTTATAACCTTTTTTGGGCCTTGGAGATTACTTACGAAAAAGGAACCCCCATGGAGTCCATAGTTAATATATTTTCACACTCCATAAAATTTAAAATATCGTCGAGTGACCTTGTTTCTTTACACTCGTTAAATTGGTCCAGAAGAACATCTACTGGCATGAGTTAAATCATTTTTCCAGCCTGTAGATTATAGCAGAAAAGGTACACCTCGGGAGATTTGTCTCTCCAAGAGATTTCTCCTCAGTAACTTTTATAGTTTTTTGGGCTAAGGAGACTAAAATCAAAAAAAGGTTGTGAGTCCATAGTTAAGCTCTTTTCAAAATCATTAAAATTGAAAATATTGCCGAGTAATCTTGTCTTTGTCACACTCATTAAAATGGTTTTGAATAGATGTTTTTTCAATGCAAGTTTATCCCTTTTTCGAACCGAATAAACTATTTCCGAAAAAGGTACTACATGGAGTCTTATTTTAAGTTTTTTCAGACTCTCTAAACGTGAAGAAACTACCAAGATTACCTTCTTCGTGCTCATATAAATTACATGGAAGGGGTCTCATTGTGTCTTGCTTAATTGCATTTTCATCTCTGCATATTTAGCCTAATTACGGATCCATTTTTCTCTCAATTGAACCTTTGAAGCATGCCTTATACGCAAGCCTTGTAGCACTTCTTGCCTCTACGACCTGACACCTTGACCCATGGAGGCATTTTCTCTGAGTGTCCTTTTTCTGCACATGTCTCCTTGCTCTGAGCATTAGTATGTTCCTTGTGTGGAACTAGTATTATTTCTTGAGACACTCATTCCACCTTTGTAACCTAGCATTATTTTATTCTTTTTCTAGCTCTTAAAAAATTGAAAAAGAAAAAAAAATCAAATATTCCAAAAAGAGGGGACGAGAAATATGTTATTTTTTTTTCAGTAGCACAGAGAGTTGCCCTTGGAAAAATCACATCCTTTTGTTTGTTCGTCAAGCATTGGGATCTATTATGACTTTAGGAATTTGTTCTCTCTACATAGATTTGTGTCCTCCTCCATTTGGTTACTCTTCCAAACACATGGAGAATTTGTGTTGCCTCATGCATCGTGAACTTATGTCAATGTCATGTTGCCTCAGTCTGATCATATTTCGTGCTTTTTTCCAAGGGAAGTTTCACTCAACCTGAGTCAGTCTTTCTACAGTTTTTTTCTTGACCTTCATGAGTCGTCCATCCCGAGAGTCGAGTTAAGTCCAAATTCAAAATTGAAGAGGTTATCTTCCTGATTATCGAGATCCTCGTGTCTTTTCCCAACGAGCCGGTGAAGACCTCGGGGTAGTTATTTATACACTCCCATTGTACTCCTACCTAACTTTTGAATATCTTGAGGTTCTTTCTTGAGCTATGAAGTCCTCATCTCCAACCATCAGGCGTCACTAGCATATTGAAGATGGATACTATACTTGTATAAATTCGACTGATTTTGAGATGTAGATCGACTGTGTATTTCTCACAGCTACACTTTATATATTTATATGACATGGATCTGTAGTTTATTTGATTGGAATCCATGACTTAGTTCATCTAGATCATGGGTATGCCCACCTCAAAAAGACAATTGTTGTTTTGCAGATGGCACCTCCCGAACTTTGGTCCCAGGCTCACTCGATTTTGTACATTGGTGAAAATATTGTAATGTATTTTGGCCATCATTTTATCTTCTGAAATCACACATTAGGGGGAATCTATTATAGCCCTAAAATTCCCTACTCATGCATACATTTCCTTGGCCCTCTTACTTGCATATTTTTCCAAAGCACTGCTAAGAAGCTCCTCTTAAAAAAACATTTTTTAGAAGATGTACGTGATTTTCACCATTACAACCCACCTATATACGCTTGTTTCACCACTACAACTAGCGCACATATGCTTGTTTCACCATTACAACCAACGTGTGCTTGAAAAAGTTGCAAAAATTAAAAATTTGCAAGGAATTCGTTGAAATTCACGAGCTATTGGAAGTTTCGCAACCAATCCACCTACTATAGCCCATCACCCAACTAAATAACCATCCTTTTGTCATATAAAAGGAGGTGTTGGAGTCTCATTTCACATCCAAGCATAAGAACAATGAAACTCTGCCCAATTTCACTTCCCCTCCTTGCCCAAGATTTTTCTACCTTTTGTGAGATATTGCCTCATCATTTCCTCATCAGCCCCTTTTTCCTCCATTCAACCCTTTCCCTTTCATTGAGGTGATTAGAAGGTTGAGAGAAGAATTCCATTCAAGTTTCAGGCTGCTAAATTGTAACTTTTAAGTGTCCTGAATCACTAAATTGTCAAACCAGGGCTAGTATACTTCGAGTTGATACACAGTATGTGCAGGCAAGCGTATAGTCTTTTATTCGAATGCTATCCTAAAAATAAATCACACACCTATTCTAAGAATTTGAA
>JASDQU010439683.1:1878-31974 GCA_032191745.1 Picea mariana | reverse complement strand
TAAAGCAACGGATCCCTGATCGAGAGTAGTCTTGCAATGAAACTGAAACTCATTTCACAACTTCGTGACACGTAGTGTCACGAAGTGTGAACACTTGAAGCATAATCGACCCAAGGTAATCATCACACTCTCGAGCACTCTGTGGCAATGGCTCCAGCTGGCCTATGACTCTGCTATCTCCTCCTTCGAACCATAACGCATGCCATGATGCATCGATTTCGAACTGCTCCACTGGTATCGCTACGGTGTGAGTTGGTACCTGGTACCGGAACCCTGCGCCAAGAATAGCAATGGTACCTACCCAAGTGATATTAGTCCATTTATCAAATTAAAGTATTAAAAATGCATAATAATAACTTGAATTTCAAAGATACCTTAGGTGACCCCTTTGGGTGGTAAAGGGATGTTGATTATATCAAAAGGAGGTCAAAAAGGGTGGTACTGGCATATAGTTGGAGGTCAATGGTATGTAGTATGGTAAAAAAACATGGTCAAAACTAGGGACCAACATCAAGTTGCACTTGGAGCATGGTAAAGGGGAGCTCATACCAGGTTCATGGAAGTATGGCCAAAACATATTGTAAGTTGTAATCTTTGTATGATGAATAAAATAATCACATTTTCCTATCCCAAATGATGGTGTTTTGTGTATTTTCATTGATTTATACTTAGCATTTAATATCTAACCCTAACTCATGAATAGAATAGCATTTTTGTAGTCCTTTTTTTCCTATGTTTGGATGTAGGTCATCCTTGGGAGGAGACATGCAATCAATGGAACTAGCAAGCTTGAGGAGATCATCACTAGATGTGGGATCAAAGGTATAGTTACCCAATCTCTTCTATTATTTTCTTTCTTTACATTAGTTTTGGTATGTTTGGGATAGAGTAAAATAGATTGACTTTTAGACAATTATTCTCTCTGTCTACATCTTGAACCATGGTGTAGTTAAAGGGGGTTGTTTCCCTCTAGAAAAGGGGAAGAATGTGAATGAATATAAGAATCCACACAAGTTCGAAAAAAAATTGAAAATAAAATGGAAGAGTAAGTAGAAAACTATTGTAAATAAAGCTGAAGAAATACCTACATGTTCCCATTGTAAGAGAAAGGGGAATGAGGAAGCATAGTATTGGAAGCTACATCCAGAATTACGACTAAAGAAGTTCCAGAATAAAGGGAAGTAGAAGACTACTACATCAACTCGACGGGATCTAATATCATAATCATGAGATGAATATAAGATCATGTCAATTGGAATGAAAGGTATATCTACTACTAATGCTTCTGTTCAATCTACTAAATCGAAAAGTGTTGTTGATCAAAAGAGAAGAAGTGAGATTTTTCATGTTAGGGTTATAGTCAATCATACAAAGATATATACTTTGGTCAACAGTGGATCTCAAGTTAACCTAAAATATGGAGAAATTTTTAAGAAGCTGAGTTTGAATACAAGACCTCATAAAAAACCATATTCGTTAGTTTGGGTGTGTGAATATTCTAAGTTGCAGGTAACAAAGTAATGTAAAGTCATATTTTCAATTACATCTAATTTCATTGATGAGGTTGAGTAAGATATTGTACTTCTTGGCATTTGTGGCATTGTCTTGGGTAGTCCATATCTATTTGACACGAAGGCCATATTCTACCATGAGGAGAATAAATATCACCTTTTCAAAGATGAGATTGAATTTATTGTCAAAGCTCATCATATCAAAAATAGTGTTTCTTTAGTGAGCACATGGAAAATGAGGAGACACGTGAATGAAAGTAAATATTTTGTTCTCATGATAGTGAAACAGAAAGAAGAAGAGATATGTGATTCTTTATCAGGTTGTGATCCATATCATAAACACAAATTGGTTAAAATCATATCTAATTATGATGATTTATTTCAGGAACCTGCAGGGTTTCCTCTTAAGAGGGAGGTTGAACATGAAATATATTTACAACAAGATGCTCCTCTTCCTAAAATTGATATGTATATATCATCAGTACTAAAGAATGCATAGATCAAGAAGAAAGTATAGGAATTTCTCGATAAAGGAAACATAAGGCCATGTTCCTCTCTATGTGGATCTCCTATTGTATTAGTTTCGAAGAAAGATGGAACATGGAGGATGTGTATTGAATTTTGAGCACTGAACAAGACCACCATAAATAATATCTATATCCTCTCCCTAGGATTGATTATTTATTGGATCAGTTAAAGAATGTTGTTTATTTCAATAAGTTCGACTTGAGAAGTGGTTACCATCATATTAGAATTGCAGAAAATGACATATGGAAAACTTCTTTCAAGACAAGGCATGGTTTGTTTGAATGGTTAGTTATTCCATTTGATTTACGAAATGCACCAACAACATTTATGAGGGTAATGAATTATGTGTTCAGGAATTACATAGATGATTTGTTATCGTCTACTTAGATGATATATTGATCTTTAGTCGAATATGGGAATATCATATAATGCATGTCAAGACAATATTTGAACTCTTGAAAAGGGAGAAGTTGTATATTAAAATATCTAAATGTGAATTTGGAAAAAAATCTCTAGTATATTTGGGTTACATTGTAGGGATTGGTCATCTAAAGATAGATCCTACAAAAGTAGGAGTTATTGTGAATTGTCTCAAGCCAACTTCTGTCATAGAAGTCGAGAGTTTCTTGGGAGAAGTAAAGTACTAGAGGAAATTCATTGTTATTTTAACTTTCACATCAGCTCCTCTGCATGTGTTAACAAGTGTTAAATAGGAATTTAAATGGGGAGGAAAGCAACATAAAGCCTTCAGGATATTGAAGAAAAAGATAAGATCCACACCAGTTTTTTCTCTGCCAGATATACAACAACCATTTGAGATTCAAACCGATGTAAGCAAATATGCCATGGGAGCAGTCTTGATGCAATTAGGTAAACCTATATATTTTCATTCTAAAAATTTTACTCAATATGTAATTAACTATCCAACATATGATAAGGAATGTATGCATTGGTAAAAAGTGTAAAAAAATGGAAGTATTACTTAATGGGAAAAGATACCATAATTCGTACAGATCATCAACCGTTATAGTATTTGCAATCACATAACAAGCTACAACAATCACAACATTTCAAGTGGATGGGTTTCTTACAACAATTTCATTTGATAATAAAGAATAAGAAAGGTATTCATAACAAGGTTGTAGATATGTTATCAAACTGAGTGATCAATGAATCTACAGTACTAAGGTATAATCCCTTAACTCATGAAAGTTATGTTGAACAATATTCAAGGGATGATGATTTTTAAAATGTCTATATGGATTTGATTCATGGAAATTAGTAGTTAGATTATCATATGCATGACAATTTGTTATATCATTTTGGAAAACTTTGTATACCCAGAGATGAAAGAGTAAATGTAATTAGAGAATCCCATACATCTCTCATTTCTTTTCATTTTGGGGTTGGTAAGACAGTAGCACAATTGTAGAGATATTGTTATTGGCCTCAAATGAATGAGATAGTTTCCAATTACGTAAAAGGGTGTGTTATGTGTGCCACAAGTAAGCCTAAAAACATAAAGTTGGGATTACATATGCCACTTCCAGTACCTTATCATCCATGGGAAAGTATCTCCATGGATTATGTAGGGGGTTTGTTGATGTATAGGATAGGTCACAATTATTTATATATCGTTGTGGATAGATTTAGTAAGATATGTAATTTAATGCCATGCAGAAATAGGTCACAACTGAACATACAACACATATGTTATTTGTTAATATATGGGTTCATTTTGGGTTTCCTATATATATTATATCAGATCGACATTCACACTTTTTAGGGATTTTTTGGTCTCATTTATGGGATCTGATGGAAATGAAGCTAAAGAAGAGCACAAATTTTCATCCATAGACAGATGGATAAATATATATGATAAACAAAACAATGGTATATCTACTTCAAGGATATTCTAGCAAGCATCCTGAGCTATGGGATGAATAGATACCTTATGTACAACATGCCTATAATCATGCTATGCATTCTTCTACTCATAAAAATCCTTTTGAAGTATGTTTTTGGTACTTTCCTAAATCACTTATGGAAATGTTTTTGGAGAAGAAAGTAAAGAAGATAGATAGGAAGGTACAAATAAAGTTGAAATATTCATTCAGAGGATCCAGAAGGTACATTAAGTAGTATGGGAAAAATTGGAGAGAATCCAAAAAAAATACCAGGATAGGCATGATAAAAATCAACTTGGTCATCTGTTCAGATTTGGTGATCAAGTATGGTTACATATCAACAAGGAAATTATGAAACATGAAGGTAAAAATATAAGGCCAATCCGATATGGTCCATTCAAAATCTTGGAAAAAATTGGTACTAATGACTTTCGTTTAGATATACAATCCTATATGCAAATGTATTTAGTGTTAAATGTTGCGAATTTGAAACTTTATGAAACTCCTATGATTAAGGATGAAGATAAGCGTATTAAGGTTCAAAAAGTTGATTATTTTTCTGTAGAATATTTAGACGAGTGACAGAAATATTTTATTTTTGACAAAAGAATCAAGACTTCACATTGAGGTGATGTGGAATATCTTCAAGTTTTTACTAAAGGAGTGAAACCAAGAAAATAAAAGTGGATAGAGATTGGGAAGGTGAGCGATATTTACCCTCATTTAGTTGCTGAGCAATTAAAACTTTTGGTGGTCCAAAATGATTCCAATGGGGAGGAATTATCCAAGAGGACCCAAGAACACTCAGAGTTCCATAAGGATTCATAGATGATCAAAATTTAGTGTCTCAAATTCTCTCAAAAGAATACATCAATGTGTATATCTCAGTGACATATTTCTAATGAAGAAAAAATCACCTCAAACAAAGTTCGTATGCAAAGGTTATGGCCGGTCAAAGTTAATCTTAAAGTAGGAAAAAGTCAAAGGTTCAAAGGTGACAAATGTCACCACTACAAGTGTGACATGTGGCAGGATCGTACATCCATACGGTGATAACGTGGAAACACCATGGAGCACCACGTGGTACATTATATGTCTAACCTAGTAGGTGACTCAACATCTGTGCGGTACAATGGACCAATTACAGTTTAACAGGTGGAAGAGATAGAAATGAGAGGTTTCCAAGTGGTAGCCTCCCATTGGCTATTAATGGTTAATTTTTATAAAAAATTATAGCAGTCGACAAGGGTCGAACCCGCGACCTCCTATAACCTTACGCAAAAAAACTTTTCCATTATGCCATTTTATTGGTTCTTAACCATATATGATATAATTAATACTTACATTTTGATCAAAGATTATTCAGCGAAAAAAAGGGTCATGGGATAAATCCACAGGCCCATGGTTTATCAGAACTCCATATAACCAATGTCTATATTCCCACGGGGTAGGTTTCAAAATTTGGTTATATACCATCACTATATTCCATATGGTTACAACAAAATGATATATATAGTGTGGTCGACAGGGTTTGACCCTACCACCCACTATATAATGTTCCAGTGTTTTAATCAATTGTGCTAAGGGTGATTTTTGTTATATAATTTCAACAAATCACATTTAATGTCTACCTATAGTTTCGGGTGGCGGTTTAGCCTGACACCCTATTTAATGGGCACATGGACCAAGGGAAGGACACACATATACATAGTACATGTATTGTCTCTAGGTTCATTCCAAAGGTATCAAGACCATGGGATTAAACAGTAATGCATGTCGACAGGTTTGTTGACGAAATTTTATGAACTTTATACTCATTTTTCTCGAAATTTCACAAGGAATTCAATGGTGCACTCTATTTCTAAGTTTGAGAAATGTGTAAAGAGGTCAATGTAAAACAAAATTATTTTAGCATTAATAAATATGTTTCAATTGGAAGGAGACCCAGAGACGTATCCCAAATTGGGTGAACTTTGTTATCAAACTTGTGTATGTGACTTTGGTATTGTTGTTCTATTTTCACTCAGTTATTTTCAAGTTGTTTATCCTTAAAGTGTATTTGGAAAGATAGGTTAATTCATATGTATATTTAAAGCAATCAAACAATCATTATTATTTTGAGGATGAAGTACATGTTTATATGTATTAAAGATTAATTAGCATCTAAGTATTTCTCAAATTAGAAGGTCACGAAGGATCAAACTACACCCTCCAAGAAAATAATTCTCAAGAACAACAAGAAATAACTCATTTCAGGTAGCATCTTAAGGCCATTGCACTTTTTCCTTATCCAACAAAATATTAATTCAAAAATAATGATTTATAAAATTCAAAGGAAGGTGAAAAGGTTAATGGACAAATTCAAAGGGGGGAAAACAAGTCTTCATTTCCTCACCCAATTGGTTGATTTCATCCAACATGTATGTAATAAACCTGAAGAATGATATGCTAAAATATACCTTGAGGAAGGAAACATTGGAAGAGGAGTGGTACTCCCAGAGATAATGGATGTTGAAATACAAAATAAGGGGACATTGACCGAAGATCGAGGATACCAAACAAAGGACGTAATTCCTCCTTAAAATATGGATGAGGAAAATAAAATTAAGGGGACCTTGGCTAAGGACTGAGGAGATCAAATAGAGGAGGTAATATCCCCTGAGAAGATAGATGAGGAAACCCACATAGAGGGACCTTTTATGAGGGATGTTGGAGTCCAAACATACAATGATGATTATTTCTAGATGAGGGCCAACTTGGCCAAATGAAAAACTATGGATAAAGATTATTAAAAAGGAACAGTTCCTTTTGAAGAGTGTCGACATACCATATATAACCTACGGCAGAGATGGGATGGGTAATTGGAAATCCATCGATGTAAATGGGAAAAATCGAAAAAGGATATAGATAGGGCCTTTGAGATACAAGCCCAAATAAAACCACTTACATAACAAAAAGGGTACATAAGTTTCCTTTAGGGATCTATTCTGAGTTGTAGATCAGCCTCCCATGTCTATTTAGTATTCGTAAAATGGAATCTAACTCCTTTTGTTGGAGACATACAACTAAGAGCCTTTACATCATTTGTGAGAAATCATACCGAGTGGAACAATGACCTATTTTTTTCCCATGAGAGTGAGAATTGCATCCTATGGACAAGAAGAGAATTCCCTAAGTCCAAGACTATTCTTAACTCACACTATGCATGGGTTAATTCTCATACACATGCATCCTTCATGACTAACAATAAAGAAGAATCCATATGTTATTACATCCAACATAAATAATCCTTGATGCAATATTCCCTACAATGAAGGAGACATATATGGGAGAAAGCCACAATGGAGATAATGCAGAGAGATTTCTTCAATTATCACAATTTTACAGTGGCACTGAAATGAGTAAGTAGGTACATTCACTATATAAAGACATGATGAAATAAATGGGTAGGGATGAGATTTCATTACCTTATGATTTGGTTTCCTTCACCTGAATACCAATGACATTATGGATTTTGCAAAAAGGAGAAGGAAGGTTACGAACAAATACTTGTAGAAAATGGAGAGTATTATTCAGCCATTCAAAAAGGAAATTTAGACTTCATCCTCAACAATATACATTACATTTCCTCCCATGTAGATTGAGACCGATCAACATGGTTACATGAGGACATGCATCAATTTTACTTAGTGGGAGATGATGGGCATCTGGAACACCATCCTTTTCACACCTTTACCTTAACATTTTGTTCCACCTTTTCCCAACCTTACAGGCTAATTTTGAGTATAACGATATATTTTTCCTCAGGTACATTTCCTCACAAATTATGTCATTTTAAGTGGTTTTTCTGGTGTAATTAAGGGAAATGTGACCTTTTATTCTCACTAATGAAAGAGTGATAAGATATTGTTCTAGGAAAAATGTCGCGGGTACTACAAAAGGGTTGTTTCAAAACCAATAATGTTGTTGCAAAACCCCTTGGGCGATTGGTACAACACAGTTTCCAGTTGCTGCAACACACCTCTCGTTGTTGCAACATGAGTTTTAGTTTTTGAAACACATTTCAAGTTGCTACAACACATGCCATACCATTTTTGCAACACTAGTTAGTGTCATTGTTGCAACACTAGCTTCCACCACTAGTGGAACTTTTCTACCACGAGTAGTTACGACCCCCGACCTGACAGTTGTGATATTTCTGATGAGGTGGTTGCCACATTTTCAATGATAAGTGCATCATCTGGGAAAGTACAAATGGACATTTGGGCCGCTATTTTGAGATAGCTGGTTGTAGACAAGTCTGGGAAAAAAGACAAATGTACATTTGGAGGTTGTTGATCTAAGACAATTAAGGTGACTGCTTCAACATATTCTTACAATTTGATAAGGATGTTGGGTCACACGAATAACCATTGCCTCTATCCTAGTAGAACTATTGAAATTAAATTGAGAGCATCCTAAGGATCATATATCCTCATGGATGTCCTCAACTCTTTTTTTATAATAAAAGAGTGGTCAAAATTGTATAAGAATCCAACTCAAATCAATTAAAAGGGGAATTAATCATTGTAACCTAAACTCTGTTGTTCGATAATAAAATCATTGTTTTGGTTCTTCTACATTTATTCTATGTTAATCAGTATCTGAAGTTTAGTGTGTGGTTGAAGTAATCCACCAGCTCCTCGTCTAGGGAGGTAGGCCCCCCTCCTTAGTAAAGTACTTTTGTACTATTGCATTGTAGCATAGATTTTATTTATGTAGTGACTGATTTCTAGATTTCTAATGAGCTTGGTTATTGTTTACATTTTTCTGTAACATTAAACATACATCTGCTACATTTCATGGTCTAATCTTGTGTAACCCATCACTCAACATAACTTTAGGATAAATTTATGCATAACACTTTTAGTATTAATTTCAATATTGAAAGGAAGGTAGTATTCCTTGTCACGGTCACCATTTAGAATTAGTAATCATCCGCATGTGTTTTTTGCAAATAGATTAGATTCCTACCATTTCAATTATGTTCATATCGGGGTTACACACTAAGTGCGTCCAAGATAGTTCATTTAGATTAGTTGTCATTTCAATTACATTCAATCGGGGTTACAACACCAAGTTCTTCCAAGATGGTTGAATTAGTTTATCTCGCTATTACTTCTTTTAGTTTTCCATTTAGCTGGGGGTTACCACACTAAGTGCTTCTAGGCTCAGTTGATATAGTTTAGACTATTACATATTTTGTTAAGTTTGTTGCCCTTAGAATTGGTGACTTTGTCAAAGATATATTGAAACCTTCATCTACTAATTTTCTCTTTCTATAACTTCATAGGTAGAAAAAATTTTGAATCATTTTCTATGGCATATACAGTGCATGAAAGTTTGCAAGTTCCACACAGATCCCTGATTGATAACTAAATGAACAGTCTTTATAACTATCTCTCTAAGAAATTAGAAAGGTAGTTAAAAATATCGTCACCAAGATCACACATAGTGTAGGAAAAATATCATACATAGATAAAAAAAAGTAACAACTTGGAAATAAAAAACATGAAACCAAAAAAAGACGAAATATTATCTTTGTAAAAAATTAAAAGGGTATATTCAGGATTTAAACCTTCAGACCTGACTGAAATGGTCGTATCTTGGGAAAACAAAAACCTTTTCTAGTGAAATTGAAAGTTTTCTTGGTTGAAATGAGTGCGCCAAACGCAATGGAATAGTCCTATCAGCCGATAAATGTATGGAAATGGTAGAAAACAGAGATGAAAAAACATGGCTTCAAGGTCTCAATCTAAAATAGAAGTGGGTCTTCAAATGTGCTCTGATACCATGTTTGAAAACACAGGTATTCCAACAGAGGAGGAACACCTTCAGTAACTACTCACTCAGTAAATATCAACACAACTAGTTAATTTTATATAGTCAACCCTCGTGAATTGAATAGTATAGAAATGAGGTTTGGTTGATCTTCATGGGATGATGGATGGCCAACTAGATAGGGACGAAAAAGGGTTTTTCCTAGTAGAGTTCCTTCTAGTTTTCATACACAACACAACACACATTTAAGATGTGAAAAACATGAAATGAGGGGTGGATCAACACATGTGGTACCTTAATGGAAAATTGTTTCTTGTATATACTAACCAAACAAAACTACTATATGTAAGATGCTCACTTGAGATGTCATTTTTCTTATATTTTTTATTGAAAATTTAGAAAGATTAATGGATGGTGGTTAGTATGCAAAATGTTTCCTTACCCAAGACATAATGACACTATTATTCAAGTTCATTCACAAGTGCACAAAAATCTATCATATGTGTTGTAGTTCAATTTTTCTTTAGCCAATGTTTATGAATGGTAAGCCATAAGGTGGCCTCCCTATTTAGGTATTGTTTCTATGGTATATTGAGAAGCATTCACCTCAATCTAAAAAGGTTGATGTAAATTCAGAAGTCATGATGTATGACCAAAGGAAAGGGCTTCTTTTAATTTCTTAAAACTTTTCTCAATGAATTTTTTCCATTTGAATGTAAGTTATTGAGAAAGTTGTTGCAACAGACAAGAAATCTAGGAAAGGTGTGGAATTAATTTCTTGTAGTTGTTAAGTCCTATAAGAAAAATTTGTAGTGCAGTGGCGATAGAATTAGATGAACATGTAGCATGCTCCTAAACTTTAGCAGGGTTGGTGTGATTATTGTTTTTTCCAATCAATGACCCAAGATACTATATTGAATTTTTTCTGAAGAAAGACATCTTTCACTTTTTTTGAATTGTGGATACAAAACAGTTCCAACACCGTGCACACATGTTGTACTTGATCCTGCTAGTTGTTTTTGAAAATAATAATGTCATCTCAATATACAACAACAATGTGACCCAAGTGAGGACATAAAATGACATTTTTTAGTCTCATAAAGGTATTAAGGGAATTGTTGAGGTCAAAAGGAATCACCAACCATTCATGTAGACCAATTATGGTTTTGAGGGTAATTCCATGTATCACCATAAGCCATACAACTCTAATGGTATCCTATTGTTAGATCCAACTTAGCGAAGTACTTTCCACCCTTACGATGGTATAGTAGATAATCATTTTTTGGTAAACGATAGAATTTTTTGATAGATACTTTATTGAAAGCAGAATAACTATGACTATAAATCATTCCTACTTTTATTTCTTAGGGATAATGAAGGTTGGGGATCTACAATGTAATAAGTTAGGTTGTATATGGTCAGATTTCAGTAGAGATTGGATTTGGCATTCTAATTTACTAGCTTGAGTTGGAGATAAGTGATAGGAAAAGGAAATGTGGAGAGATGCACTTGGAAATAGGTCAATATTATAGATAATAGCGTGAGTAGGAGGTAGTTTGGTGGGGTTTTAAATTTTTTTAGAAATTCCTCTATGAGGATTTTCATCAAAGGTTAAGTTTATTGTGAGACATTATAAAGATTGAGAGGATGCAAAATACAAAAATAAATGAATTTAGTAAGACTGACTTGGTGGACAAGAAAATTGCCAAAAAAGAGGCTTCGGGAGTTGACAACATTGAATTTGAGTTTGTAAAATTTATCATCTTTTGAAATTTTTTATGTGTTGTATTTTTCATCATAGATGACATTACATTGGTGTTGATATAGAAGAACTAACAACATATGAGGACAATATAGTGTTGAGACATTACAATTTCTGATATATTGAAAGGGACCAATTGCAAATGTCACTACACAATGTTTATTCCCCAACATGTGAGGCATAGACTTTTGTACCCAACCCAAATGGTACGGGAACTAATGGTTGGTAGTTGGAAGTTGGATATGGTCCAAACAATCCTAGGAAATGAGGTTCTTTTGGCTTCCATTATCAATAATGAGAGTGTTTATTTGGTCTTTTACTTGTAATTTATGGGTGAAAAGGAGATAAATATATAGGCATGAGATTTATTATATCATTAGTATCAAGGACATGTCGAAAGTAATAGGGTTTTCAATAGGAATTTATTTAGGCTTATAGGGTGAGGTTGTATTCATGTATCATTTGGTGTGCTCCAAAGGTTTCTCATCACTATATAACATTTTGGGTGTGTAGTGGCACAACAAGGCTCTACACTAATAAGCATTGTGATAATGTGATTTGTGGGAGTGACACTCATGTTGAGTTCCTAGAGATGCATTTGAGCTAGGGTTATGGGGCTTGTGTTATTGTAATATTGCAAGGATTATGAGTAGGAAGAAAATTAGTAGGAAGAAGAGGGAGTGTGCCAATTTTGTGTTCCATGGCTAGGGTATGGGGGAATACTTGATATAAGGTAGCATGTTCAAATAAATACACTTCATGTTGAAAAAAAACTAACAAATCAGGATTGAATTTGAGAATTTTTACATGTTAAGAATCTTTGATTTGAAGTTGGATTTGAATTTTTGGTTAAAATATCAAATACTATTGGACAGTTAGACCAAGTGATTTTCATAACTGTAACCATATACATATAAAATTATTCAAGTATCTTAGATGATAAAAACATTTCTTGAGGGTGTGGAATAAGGCATCCCAAGTGGTGATGGGTCTAGACTTGGAGCTGTTTGTGTTAGAATATGATGGATGTGCTCATTTAACCATAGACAATATCACTATTGTCACCCAACCATAGGCTAAAGCCACACCCGAGAACCTTAACCTTCACAGAGAATCATCCTAGAAGCAAACCCTAGGCTAGATAGAAAAACAAAGGTTGGTGCATATTTCTCCAAGAATAGTGCACCAAGCAAGAGTAACAAGAGTTGATTATAGAGTCCAAACCATAACCAAGAGATAGTCCAAGCCAAAATTGAAATCTGCTAGCTGCAGCAGCTACAACGACAACTCTCCTCCAAACTTGCGCACAAACTAGTCAACTGCAGTGTGCACAAGTGTTGCTTCTGTAGTTCTGAGAATGCCTGCCAGAATGAAGATTGGCCTCCTATGTTTATACTAGAATTGAAAAACTACCTGGGCCGACTTCTCATTCTGGGTTCCTTTTTACTTAGTACATGATATTTCCTTCAGCTAACTTCTTCTCTTGGACGCTAATACCCTAATACAAATTATCTTCTTGAGTCGACATGTCTTCTAGGTTTATTAGCCAACTAATTAGGGTTTCTTATTACTTCCCAAAATATTCTATTCTCAACAGGTTTACACGTGGAGGTAAATACCTCCCACGGTTACCATAATATCAACACTCCCTCCTAGCTAGGGATTTATTTGAAGGTAATGGTCTTGAGCACAAACATACCATTCACCCAGTAGCATCAACATAGTCGTATAGACTATATCATGAGCACCATCATCACTATCAGTGTCATTAGTTGCATCATCTCACGAAACCATATTCCATATTAGTAATCATTAATGATGTTGGTTAAGTCACTCACTCCACAAAGTGACATAAGATCCATTCTTCTAATCCAGACATATGTCCTAGAAGAATAAATGTCCTGAACCATTTTCCATCTGGAAAATCTTTTTCCATGATCATCCATCTAGTTGATAATCATTCCCAACACTAGTGATACTCTTCAAGGAAATCGTAACAATGTCATGCAATAGAACACAACTATGTCTATCCATAGTATTACACTACCACACCAAGTAGCACACTTGATTAGGGACATATAGTCACAATAAGTGGAACACATCCACCAAAGTAGTATACATCTATTTTCTGGAGATATGTAAGCTTCATAATAGTCATATCATCAACCTACACAAAAAACATTGTTATGATATAAAATAAATCATCTGGTCCATTCTTCCACTCACATCTATGAGATATAGAAGAGAATCTACCCTCATAAAGTAAAACATCAATGATGAGCTATCTGGACTATTCTTCTCAAGCAAGGAAGAATAATTGTCCTGATTTTTTTGCTCGAACCATTCACCTATCTGGGCCATTCCTCTGACACTAAACAAAGTGCAACCTAGAGAAAATGAATCTGCAATAGGGAATGTTTGTCCCTGATTGTTGAACCTAGACCATTCACCTATTTGGGCCATTCCTTCATCACTAAACAAAGTGAAACCTAGAGAGAATGAATCTTCCCTAGGGAATGATTGTCTGGACCATTTCCTAAGGAAATGATTGTCATGCACCAACCTCCAAAATATACCATTCTTCGAAGCTGCTCACAACTGTGAACTTCGAAATAATGATTGTCTGGTGAGGCAGACCAGTCTTCTTGACCACTACTGAGAGTGACTGTCAAGAAGAGAGACTGTCCTAGAATGTTCCCTATGTTAACCACAAGGGGAATCGTTGTCTATTGTACATCATAAATCCATCAAACCATTTTCATTACGAAAATGTATGTTCTATCCGGACCATTTTCCGAACTGGAAAATTCTTGTCCGTCAGAAACCTCAAACCACTTTCCAATATGGAAAGGAACTGCTCATCGTGGACCATTTTTTGAATTGAAAAATGATTGTCCATAAATCAATAACACATAAGTGCTCCCTCCCAACCTGGGATTCATCTCTTCCTTTTTCAATAAGGGAGTCATCTCCATGAGCTCCATCTTGAGTACGCAAACTCTTTCATTTTGGACAGAGGCTTTACCAAAATATCTGCTTATCTTCTCATTTGTGGAGATATATATTGGAGAACCACTTTCTCTTTTCTGGACTTCATCATAGAGAGTGTAATGCTTGATCTCAATGTACTTCGATATTTTTGGAACACTGGTATTCTCTGAAGGTTTCATATAGCTCTGATCAATATAGTATATCATTGTTGAATTCATCTTTCTTTTCTTACTGGCTCATAACATCGTGACAAGGGTCAAACTGGAACATATCCAAGTGGCACTTCTTATACCATCACGAGGGCTTGTCATGGATTAGAAATCCATCATCCTAAGCTTTGGAGTAACCATTCTGATACAATATATTTGTTATAGAAATTTTTTCACCATGCTTTTGTTGTGCATTGGAGGTTCTCCACCAAGTTGTCTTCTTCCATATGCATATAAAGGTCTCTTCTTGGTATACCTCAAAGCCTTGAGGTTGCTCTTCATATGATCTTTGTTCAATTATTCTGGAGAATAGTCTTTTCATTCATCTGATGTAAACTCCAACCCATGGATATTGTGGATGATATAATTTCTCATGTAGACGTATGTCTGGTTTACTGGAACAAACAATCATAGTCTTCTCCCTCCATTTGAGAGAACCTGTAGATCTAGATCTCGTAATTATTTCATTCATAATTCTTCCATACACTATTCTTCATCACAACTTTTATTTCCTCTATTTTATTTCTTTTAGTGAGTTCTTTCTCTCCTGGAATCTTCATGTTCTTCCTCACATTTCTCTTTATCTCTTGAGTTCATGGAGTTTTCTATAGATTTCATGCCCTGAAGATTCTTCATTATTCATTTAATCATAGGATCAT
Organism: Picea mariana; assembly: GCA_032191745.1. NCBI lineage: Eukaryota > Viridiplantae > Streptophyta > Pinopsida > Pinales > Pinaceae > Picea > Picea mariana. The sequence continues at coordinate 16,587 of JASDQU010439683.1, read as the reverse complement.
GGATGTGTATGGACAACTAGGGATACTTCAAGGCTTCTTTTCGAAGAAGACTTCTTCTAAAGTCAAATTGAACATGTACTTCTTTTCATGGTTTCTACCATTGATGGGAACATGGACAGATACTTCATCATCTTTAGTGGATCATATTATTTAGGATTATCTCCATCCTAATCCATGGTTCATGCATGAATGCATGATCATATTTTGGAATTATGTAATCATCTCCCTCCAACTAAGAGAGCCCACGCTTCCGTTTACATCCCTATTGCCTTCTTCAAAGTGTCACAATTATTTTTCCAATTTCCTCTTGATTGCTGACTTCTTTCTATATTTTAATTCTTCTAGGTTTCTTCAAGATTGATTATGATTTTGGCTTATCTTGCAACTGTAATAAATTCCACATGAACTATTACTAGGTTTTGTTGATGTAATTCATCCTTTCATGTGTATTTCCTGACTTGTAGTCATTGTGATAGCAATCCTTATCTTGTTGTTCTTCCATCGGTATAGTTTCTCTTTTGAACATATTATAGATATGCAAGATATGTACATAAAACATGGTATGTACAAGAACTATGAACAATATTTTTACCCTGTCTTAGAAGAAGAAGTTTGTGTTGTCCTACTTGGCTTTCTTTGAGGTTTTCCTTTCTTCGAAAAATGATGCTTCGTGTGTTTCCTTCATTTTCTTTAAATTAGGACAATGATTCTTGCAGTGACCATACTTTCGACAATTGAAGAATTGTATTCTTGAAATATAATTCTCTTGATTTGATTTCTTCCTGGAGCCAAACTTCCTTTTGTTCTTGAAATTCTTGAACCTTATTGTGAAGGCTTGATCATTTTATTTCTTTTGGGGTTTCTCTTTTTCACCAATCCTTGATTCTTCTTGTGCGCAACAAGTCCAAAGTTCTTCAAATGTGAGATACTCCTTCCATGTGTTCATTTTTGCGGCAAATGCATCCCATGTCTTAGGAAGACCATTGAGTACTATATTTACCCATTCCTTCTCCGAAATGATCTCTTCAATGGCTTGTAGTTGATACCTCAACTGAGATATTCTCACAAAGTATGATGTTATGTTGTCATCATCATTTATCTTCATGTCATGGAGCTCATTCTTCAGAATCATTACTTGTCCAATGTTTCTGACTAAGAAGAGGTTTGTTAGGGCATCGTGCATCTTCCTAGACAAATCAAGATGGGATATGTAGGGTATCAAGTGGTCTTTTAAATAATCCACTATGATACTCATGGCATTGATGTCACTATCTTTGAACTTCTCCATAACTGCAACGTTCTATCGTTCCTTCTCTTTTCCTTCTTCAAACTCTGGTTCCACAATCTTTCATTTCACGATATCTAGCACTTTATTCTTGGAAAGGATGAAGACGATCCTTGTCTTCCATTCTCTGAAGTTAGAAGCTCCATCTAACTTGTTTTCTGACTTCATAGAGTAAGTCATGGTTGCCTTTTCTTGGTCAGCCCTAGATTTGACCAAAAAATTAAACTTGATGTCTTAGCTTGCTAAGAGTACCAGGAGATGCACTAGGCTACAACGCACTAGTCTATCCAGAAATTAAGTCAATCCCTTCACTTAAGGTTCCTCAATGAGAGGATTAGGATTTCTGCAATTGCACCTGCTAGTAAACCTAGCGGTTGTGCTTTGGTGACTTCTCCTACTAGAAACCCTAGCGGAATTTCTTCAACGAGCTTAGTATCCTTATGGCTATGCTCCCTTCTAGTGGTTATACTGAATGAAGGAGGTGTGGGCCCATAACCTATTAGAATATGATGGATGTGCTCATTTAACCATAGACAATATCACTATTGTCACCCAACCATAGGCCAAAGCCACCCCGAGCACCTTAACCTTGACAGAGAATCATTCCAAAAGAAAACCCTAGGCTAGATAGCCAAACAAAGGGTGGCCCATATTTCTCCAAGAATAGTGCACCAAGCAAGAGTAACAAGAGCTGATCAAAGAGTCCAAACCATAACCAAGAAATAGTCCAAGACAAAAATGAAATCTTCTAGTTGCAGCAGCTGCAACGGTAACTCTCCTCCAAACTTGAGCACAAACTAGCCAACTGCAGTGCGCAAAAGTGTTTCTTCTACAGTTCTGAGAATGCCTTCCATAATGAATACTGGCCTCCTATATTTATACTAAAACTAGAAAACTGCCTGGGACAACTTATCATTCTGGGTGTCGTTTTACTTAGTATATGATATTTCCTTTAGCCGACTTCTTCTCTTGGAGGCTAATACCTTACTACAAATTATCTTCTTGAGCTGACTTGTCTTCTAAGGTTATTAGCCAACTAATTAGGGTTTCTTCTTGCTTCCTGGAATATTCTATTCTCGTCAGGTTTACACGTGGAGGTAAATACCTCCTACAGCTACCATAATATCAACAGGTTGTAATATCCTCATTTAGTTCATGTGTTTTTTTTTTTCCATATTATAATTCCATCATGCTTGTGCCACACATTTTAAGTGGTTACATGTGATAAGTAAACAATGCTCTTCAATAATATGTATGCAAGACTTGAAATATGGGGTTAAGTTGTGGAACTAGGAGTCTAACAATTCACCATGCATTTGTCCTCCATATTTGGGAAATGAGATGTGGGTATCCAGCTATAAATGAAAGGTGGGAACCCTAGAATATTTTCTTAGGGAATTTTTAAGTGTGTTATTCAGCAGTTGAACGATGAAGAAGAGAAGACCTCCATTTTCCTAAAAAGACATACCCCTATATGGATCCAATTGTGAGAAGATCATGCTATAAATATGATGTGATGTTGATCATGAGGTTTTTATCTGGGAGGGTGGCCTCGACAAACTCAAAAAAATGTTGAATGTGTGATTGCGGGTGGAATTTGGAGTTCCAATGATCCTAATATTGAGACAGAAGAATCTCTAGGAACAAAAAATTTAAGGTTTTCATTGAAAAGGGATCTAGGCGGGAGGAGGTGCTTTGTAATAAAACTATATCCAAGAAGAGTTAAATCAAAGCACCTGTAACAACCCTAGTTAAATAGTTGCATAGGGTTTATCAAGAGTAGTTAATTAAATAATTAACTGTCCTAGTGTGTATTAGTTAAATAAAGATTATTTATTAATAATATTAATTAATTAATTAATTAATTATTAATTGTTTAATAATTGATTAATCAACACATTTAAGGTTTGGTTAAAGAATTCAAGTCTTAACAACTTTAATTTATGTATTATAAGACTTTATGTATGACAGGGGATAAGGTGGTAAATGGAGGGATAAGGTAGTAAATGGAGGGATAGGGTATTAAATGGAGGGATAAGGTGGGTGGCATTAATGGAAGCTAGGAGGCGGTGAATGAGGGGGATATGACTGGGCAGAGGCTTACGGGAATGATTATGAAATTTTGGGGAGGAAGCATTATTTTGAGGGGAGAAGGACTGTATTTCCTATTTATGATATTTTTCTGTTTTGGAGTTTGGGAGGATAGTTGCGGGGGGGCACCAGGTTTCTCGGAGTTTTGGGCTCAGGGGCCAAGAATACTCACGAAATCCTGGAGCTAGGGATCTAGATAGGCTGCTCCTAGCTGGCTAGGTGGTTAGTCAGTTTTGGGCAGGGTTTTGTCAGAGCATCAAGTAGAGTCTGGGCAAAGCAGCAGAGAGGGCAACCAGAGATCAGGAATTTAGCATCAGACAAAGGTATTTTTATGTACGCATTCTCATGAACATGTGATGGTTATTTAAAATTATTAGCATGTTGTTAATATCTTTAAATTTCTGTTGCTTATATGCTGAATAAAGAAATTACTTATTGTTTATACGTCGAAATAATCTTAATTGTTTAAATTTATGAATTTTATTAGGCTTAATTAAATTAGGAGCCCACAACACCAAGATAAGCCCTGGGAATAGTGACATCTAGGGTTTTCGTAGAAGTGAGATCTAGGTGGGAGGTTTTTTTTGAAAAACAAACTAGATCCAAAGAAGTAATCCATGTGAGGTGGGAGGCTAGCCTAAAAAACCCAATTCTAGAAGAGATATAGGGTTTCCTTGTAGTATTTAATACCAATCGATGAGATCTATAACCTCTTGAACCAACAAAATCTAGCTTGAAGAGAGAACCGCATATCCTAAATCAATATAACCCCAAAACAAGAGAGAAAAAACAATAAAAATGAAAATCATTGAGGAAAAATGGATTAATCTTATTCAACCTAGCTAATAGTGATATATGTTTTTACAATGGGACCAAAAAATGATACACAAAACCTAATAACTATAACTGAAAAAAATAGTAAATAAATCTAAATCATATAAACCAAAGTATGAAAAAGTGCATCTAACTAACTAAATACTCACACATCAAATAAATAACGATCATCGTATTCATATAAATGTCACTCAAAATTCATAGTTAACTCAATGTACTTGGTGTTAAACTCTTTTTTTACCAAAGATGTTCCAGAATGCTCATCGAATCAAAGTTTGACATGAAAAATGTGTATTATCCTTTTAAGTAGACTAGGTAAACTTGTATAATGATATATTATCTATGTACCATAAGAATATAAATAACATAGTCTATTGCATTGTAATTTAGTGATGGAGAAACAATGTAGCGAGACAAAAATGTTTAACAACTAAATTTTGTAAAAAAATTATTCTAAAGAATATAGACACCATTTCTTAATGATTTTTTAATTAAACATATTAAAAACACAAAATATTCTATAATAAATTTTGAATATGTTTAAATAAAATAATAATTTATTTTATTGTAAACTACCATATCATTATATTATTATTATTATTAATATTGTATTTTTATTTTTATTTTTATTTTAAAATATTTTTTTCAACTTCACATTTAATGATTTATATATTATTAATTTTTAATAAATTATAAATTTTAGTGAAAGTTGTATACATTTTTTTTTTTGGAAAAACTTAAAGATAGAAAGACATTATAATTTTGGTGATTGTGTTTTATATCATCAAAAGTAGGGTATGATAAATGGAAGTATCTTCAACTTATTTTATATTAAAAAAAATTCAACTTGACTCTTCAGTGTAGAACAATTTTTGATGAAATGTATGGTTAAGGCACTCCATTATGTGAAGTCACTTCTTTAAAACTGAATTTGCCTTATGTACCAAGTGAGGGATCACATTAACATGTTGACATGCTAACATTAACATGATATAGTAGTAGAAATATTTCTAATTAAACATATTTAAAACATAAATATTTTATAATAATTTTTGAATATATTTCTTTCCCAAAAAAATTGAATATATTTAAATAAAATAAAAATTTATTTTTATTATTAATTATTAAATATGAAAAATTATAAATGTTATATATATTTATTAGTATACATTTTTAAAACAAAACTTTGTATAACTTTTGCCTTCTCCATAATCATAAAGGATTTTGAGCTTTGACTTATTGACATAAACATAAGAGATAGAAATACATTATAACTTTGGTGGTGAGAAATAAAAAACTTGATAAAGGAATATCTTACCATAAAAAAATAGAACATGATAAATGGAAATATTCTTAACTTTTTTATATTAAAAAATTTATTCATTCATTTCAAAGTATTTTTAACTTAATCTAATTACTAAATTCATTTCTTAATTTTAACAATATAATAAATGATGTTAGAAAATAGTTTTGAGTATCCAAATTATAAATATTGATATTTTTATAATATATAAAAGCTTCTTATTAATTAATGATTCATATTTTTAAATATTTCAAATATTAAAAATTTCATAATTTTTATTATTTTTCTTAATACTTAATAATTAATATGAATTTGTGAATTTTTTTTAATATATTTGGTTAAAGTGTGGGTTTTATTTGCTAGGCTACCCTATTTCAATATCCTTATGGTGTGTTTAGTCAAAAAGAAACATTCAAAAATGAAATCATGTGAAAGATTGATGTGGAATGTTATAGTTTATTGTTCATTCTATTATTATTATTATTTTATTGTTATTTTTATTTTCATTTTAAAATAATTTTATATGATTCCAACATATTTAATAATTTATATATTATTAATTTTTATTAATAAAAATATATATATATATATATATATATATAATATATACATTTTGTAAAAAAAAAAATGTATATTTTATCCTTCTTCATTATCATGCGGGATTATGATTTTGAACATTTAACTTATTATCCCCGTATAACACTATGTCTTAGGCACCAAGACACACATGTATAAAGAGAAATAGAAAGTCATTATAACTTTGTTGGTGAGAAACATAATTAAAATATAAATTTTGATAAAGATATGTTTTATATGGCGAAATAGATGGAAATATCTTCAACTTCAACTTCCTTTATATTAAAAGAATAGCAGCTTTACTCATACTCATCCCAAAGTATTTTTAACTTAATCCAATCACGTTATAGAGATCATCAGCATTGTTTTTGACTATAATGAAAAAGTATTCTTAATTTAATCAATCAATGACTATAATGAAAAAGTATTCTTGACTTAATCCTATTACATTATAGAGATCACCATTGCTTTTGACTTTCACATTATAATCAATCAATGATTATAATGAATGATGTTACAGAATAGTTTTAATGATTGAAATGATTAATATTAATATCTTTATAATATTTAAAAGTTTTTTACTAACTATTTTATTCATATATTTAAATATTTTAGCAACATAAAATTTAAATTTTTTATTATCATTTTTTATATTTTTTATATTCAAATAATTAATATCTTAGAAATTGTAGCTCATCTTCTTTTAAATATGTGATTATAGAGCGAAAACTTTACAATCCTTAAAAAATAATTAGAAAAAATATTAAAAAACAAAAAATATATTTTTCCATGTCAATCCTATAATTTAATAATTTTACATTTGAAATTCATAATAAAAATTTTAATGAGCACGGATTTTCTTCTCCACTCTTTGTTTCTGATTTAAATGAAAATGCAAATAGATACTTAAATATTTATAAGATTGAATATGATATTCCAGAATATTTTAACCTAACAAAATGAAAGGGTAAATTCTTTCTTAAATTCAATTATCATAATATTTTTTTATGATTAATATTCTTTAGGAATGAAATTTTTTTTTTTTTTCTTAATTTAATTATTATAATATCTATTTATCAATATTAATAATAAGTTAATTATTTTTATTGAATTTGTGAAAATTTATTATTTTAAAAGTTATTTAATTTATTAATATAAATTTATTATTAACATCATGATTCATCAACCCACTTTAATTTTAAGATATAAATGTATAAAGTAAAATAATTATATATAGAGAGAGAGAGGGGTATATATAGTTTGGTGGTCAAATTATGGAGCCAAATTCTAAAACGCAATACTAAAGAAAATAATAGGATTCTCTTAAGGGACTGGAATTCCTAACTTAAAAGTCTTTACGAGTTCCCTAATGCCATGGACACCATTCCTATTGCCCCTACAAAGGAAGAAGATTTTTCTTTAGATGACATAGAGTTCGGGGTTAAGCGGCTTGCAAATGGGAAAACTAAGGACATTGAAGGATACCAAGATTAATTTTTTAAAATAGGAGCGCCAACCCTTATCCCTCAAGCTCTTCAATTTAGCAGTAAGGCAAGGTTTCGCTAAACCCTGGATGCAAAGCCTCATTGTTCTTATTTTTAAAAATGGGGACATAATCATTCCCTCTAATTATAGGACCATTATGATTAACCTGATTTTTTCCAAGCTTTATGGAACTATTCTGGAAAAGAAGATTACCCTTTGGCTAGAAATTCATGGTAAAAGAGTTTAATGCCATGCTGGGTTTAGGAGATATCATTCAACTGTGGACCATCTTGTTACCTTTAGGATCATTACGGAGGAGTTTTGCAATACTAAAACCAATCTTTTTTGTTGTTTTGTTGACTTTAGAAAATCATTTGACATGATTCCTAGAAAAAACCTTTGCAATAGGTTGGAAGAGATCAAATCTCCTCTCGAGTTGAGGGTTGTTGCAATAAATATGTATGAGAAAGTTATTGCTAAGTTTAAAAACACTGAGGGCTGGTCAAAAGAGATTAACTGCAATATCGAAGTCAAACAAGGTTGTCCCTTGTCCCCTACCATTTTTGGCATATACATTGACAAGTTAGAAGAATGCTTGGAAAAAGCAGGTTGTGTCGACTCTACTCTCACTGATATAGTCATCAATATTCTTCTTTATGTTGATGATATCGTTCTTATGGAAAGGAGTCCCCATGATCTTGAAAACCAACTAAGAATCCTCAAGTATATTTTCTCCAATATGGGTATGACTGTTAATAATGATAAGACTAAGGTCATCATTATTAAATCCAATAACATCCCTTATGATACCCTTCTATATGACAACAACAACTTGGAGGAAGTGAATTCATACAAATATCTTGGAATTGATATTCGCCACAAGCTCAATTGGAATTATATCATTGAGAAAAGGATTATTGGGGGATGGAAATCTTATTATGGGCCTGAAAACAATTGTAAATCAGCTGATCTTTAGAGTTGGGATAAGAAGAAACTCCTCTCTGAGACTCTTGTTACACTTGTTATTCTTTATGGATGTGAACTCTGGGGTTGTAGTGTAGCACACCTTTTCTGCTACTTTGTTTAATCGCTCTTAAAAGAAAAATTATAACACCACTTTGCACATAACTCATACAGGTATTATAAATCTCATGCATTTAAACAAATAAACACATTCTACACAGAGTATTCATATGAGTTACTTCCATAATTAACAGTCCATAGAATTTCATACTAATTCATATACACAGTGGAAATCATGATATCATAAGTAGTAGAGTCATGCAAAACATTATTAAAACATAATCAGATACTTATATTTAACAGTGGTAGAATCCACCAACCAACTGCAGGCCTTCCACGAACCTCCCATCCTTAGACCACACTGCTCATCATCTCAGCAGTGGGTCACCCCTGAGCTGGGAGTAAGCTCCACCCCGAGACAAGGAAATCTAGGATAGGATGAGGTTACAGGAAATCAACACACAACCACAAGGAAGGGATTCTCTCCAAGGAACATCCCACGCTCACTGCCCATAGACCCTCATTCCCCACATGCCTGTTCCACCCCAGGAGTATACACCTTCTCCGTCACCTGGACAATCCTTCGGCTGCTAATATCCCTTGCCTTGGATTACAAGAACAGGCCGAACCAGAAGTCTTTGGGCTCTATGGAAGCTACAAGGTTCATTCCAGGAGTTCTCTCCTTCCTCTGCGCACTCTCTCACCTGGAGGAAGTCGCTCACAGGCCCAACAACCTATTCTTCCAACTTCAACCACCTCTCTCACCTAGAGAGAGTGTTGTACAAACTGGCCAACAAGCCACACAGGAACAAACAATACATGTCCACCACAATACACGGGAATCCAGACACGAACACCCCAGGGCATCTCCAGACAGGTGCAACAGTATAACCAAGCTTAGCAGGGACGAGACACTTCTGTTTTCCTCAAATTGGCAACACTGGATAGACTCACACTCTGGATTCTCAGGGATGCGTGACGAATCGTCCACGCAGGGGTCGATTCAAACTCCATGGTTTAGAACAGAGAAGGGGTGTACCAGCTTTCTAGAACAAACACAGACTCTTTCCCAAAATCAACATGGGCTTCTCATTCAGGGAATGTACACACGGGTTTTCTCAGAGCCAGACATAGGATTTTTGAATCACAGGGATGTATGAAGGTTCTCTACAGGAGTCAGGTTGGTAGTACTATCCCGAGCTCCGTACACGGTCATACGATCGGGTAGAATGGGGGAGGAACCCTTCTCACAACTCACCCTAGCCATTTTATTCGCATGCGTCAGGGTTGACACTTGTCACCCATGGAACTGCATGCGTTCCACCAGCACACATCACCCTTGTACATCCTCCCTTACCAAAACTTAGGATAAACATAAAATGCACATGTATTTTGGGGATAATATTAAAATATTATTCCCAGGCTTAAGCTCCCTAGGCTTAGCCCCTAGGCTCAACACTTAACCCCTTTTCCCACCTTCCAGCCCCTAATTCCTTGCCCACTCTATGGATGCTCAGTCCCCCTTCACTCATTCATCGTGGTCGGTCTGCACCTGGTGATGTTTACAATTTTATTAAATGTTTTGCATACATACAAGTACAAAATCAGGCCCTTAGCCTCCAACCCTTAGGCTCTCTGGTCTAACAATCACATAAGCCACCAACTTATAAAAAAACTTGGCTCACCAGCATATAAAACATAATTACAATTTCTTTCAGAACATGGTTTGCAATGGGGCTAGGCCTTGGGGACACTACAATCCCCCTCTCCTTATTTTTGCACTGTCCTCAGTGCAACTTTACACAACATCTGCAAGATTTTTCAAAAAATTTCAAAAAGATGCGGGTACTCTACCCGCATAACATCTGCATGCTCCCATGTCACGTCCTCAAGATCGTACCAGGTCCACTGGACCTTTACAAGCTCTATGTCTTGATTTTGGAGCTGTTTTCTTTTCTTGTCCAATATGTGCACAGAATGCACTTGCAGGACACCTTCTGGTTCCACCTGAATCACATCCCAATCGATAACATGATTAGCATCAGGTACATATTTCTTAAGCAATGAAACATGAAACACATTATGCACAGTCATAGATGCAGGTAGTGCAAGCATGTATGCAATTGGCCCAATCCTTTCCAGGATTTCAAATGGCCCACAAAATATTGCTGCCAATTTGGCGCAAATTCCCAACCTCAAGGAACTTCTGTTAGTTTTCACTTTCAGGAAAACATGGTCACCCACTTTGAATTCTCTATGGGTTCTGTTACTATCAACGTAACTTTTCTGCCTATCCTGGGCAGTTTTTAGATTATGTTTAATTCTTATCATTTGATCTTCCATCTCTTTGAGCAGCTCAGGCCCAACTACTGCTCTGTCAGCTGGATTATCCCAGCTCACTGGAGTGTTGCACTTCCTTCCATAAAGTGCTTCGAATGGGCTCATCTTCAGTGATGCATGATACCCATTATTGTAGGCGAATTCTACCAAATGCAGGTAGTCTTCCCACCTTGATGGTTTATCCATCACATACATTCTCAGCATGTCTTCTATTACTCTATTTACTCTCTCTGTCTCTCCATCAGACTCAGGATGATATGTTGTGCTAAAGTTCAGATTCGTTCTGAATCCTTTGAACAGTTCTTTCTAGAAATTCGAAGTGAATTTCGGGTCTCTATCAGACACAATTGTCTTAGGAATTCCATGCAAGCGTGCAAATTATTTTAAGAAGATATCAACAACATCTACTGCTCTGTGGGTGGTTTTCAGTGGAATAAAATGGGCAGATTTAGTAATCTTGTCCACTACCACCATGATTGAATCATGATGCTTGCTTGTCCTAGGTAGTCCGGTGATAAAATCCATTGTTACCATGTCCCATTTCCACTCAGGAATAGGTAAAGGCTACAGCAACCCTACTGGGTGCCTATGCTCAGCCTTAACCTTTTGGCACTCCATACATATAGCGAGGTATTCAGTGATTTCTTTCTTCAAACCCGACCAAAAGTAATGGCTTTTGACTGCTTCCACAGTCTTCTGATATCCAGGATGTCCAGCATAAGTCACGTTATCCATCTCCTTTAGAATTGGCAACTTCAATTCTCAGACATTGGGTACATATACTCTGTTTTTATACAGAAGTAAGCCATCAGTTCCCAGGGTGTAACTTTCCTTGGTTTGTGGTCTCTCACACTACTGTATCTTTGCTACTAGACCTCTGTACTGCAAATCGACATTGGCAGCTTCCAAAATTCTATCTTTAATCTCATTTATGTACATTCTAATGGTTCTAGCATGTAATTTGTGCGCTTTTCTGTTGAGTGCATCAACCACCTTATTTTCTTTCCCTTTGATATGCTTGATATCAAATTCATATTCGCACAAAAACACCAGCCATCTAATTTTCCTGGCATTTAAGGTCGACTGATAAAATAAATACTTCAGACCGTTATGGTCTGTTCTCAACTAGAATCTCTTTCCCATGAGGTAATGTCTCCATTTCCTCAAGGCGTGGATGATTGTTTCCAGCTCTAAATCGTGAGTGGCATAATTCTTCTCATGTTCCTTCAACTTTCGGGATTCATAACAAACTACAAATCCCTCTTGGCTGAGAACTCCTCCCAGCCCCTCCTTACATGCATCTTTGCAAACTATATAATCCTTGTTTGGATCTGCAATCTTTAGGATTGGTGCACTAGTTAGCAACTGCTTCAATCGCTGGAAGTTACTCTCACATTCTTCAGTCCACTAGAACTTCTTCTCCTTCATTTGCAAGGAAGTGATAGAATGAGCTATCTTTGAGAATCTGGCTATGAACCTCCTATAATAGCCCGCCAAACCAATAAAAGATCTAACTTCTGCCACATTCCTTGGCATTGGCCATTCTCGAATAGCCTGTACCTTTTCAGGATCCTCAACGATCCCTTCTTCAGATATAATGTGTCCCAAGTAATGGATATGCCTTTGGTAAAAAGAGCACTTGCTCAGTTTTGCGTACAAATGGTGTTCTCTCAACACCTGCAACACCATTCTCAGGTGTTTCTTGTGTTCTTCCTCTGTCTTGGAATACACCAAGATATCGTCCAGGAAGGCTATGACAAACTTGTCCAAATAATTTCTGAATACTCCATTCATTAAGCACATGAAAACAACAGGTGCATTTGTCAGTCCAAACGTCACCACTGTGAATTCATAATGACTGTACCTTGTTCTAAAGGCGGTCTTGCTAATGTCCTCATCCTTTATTCTCACTTGGTGATATCCATATCTGAGATCTATTTTTGAAAATATTTTTGCGTCCTTCAACTGATCAAAAGATCACCAATCCTTGGCAGAGGATACTTGTTCTTCATAGTGACCTTATTCAACTGTCGAAAATCAATGTACAGCCTCAACGTCCCATCTTTCTTCTTCACGAATACTACCGGGGCTCCCCACGGTGACACACTGGGGCGAATGTAACCTTTCTTCAGTAGCTCTTCGAGCCGCAATTGCAACTCTTTCAGCTCTGGCGTACTCATTCTATAAGGAGCCTTCGAAACTGGAGCTGCTCCAGGCATCAAATTTATAGAAAAATCAATGTCTCTCTTTGGAGGTAGTCTAGGTACCTCCTTGATCAAAAATGAAGAAGACTTGAAATACTTGAAATTATTGCAATGTAAATGTTATGTGTTTAAAGAAAATGGATCAGTTTGCAACACATAGATTAAAGGATTACTCATGAAAAATACACATAGACAACAACATAATCAATGAACATAATCACATAAACAAAGCAATTTGATAAAGGAGTTCACCCCTCTCTTGGGCTACATCTCCTGGTCCAGCTTCCAATGGATCATTATTATTAATTTCTCAAAGTGCTCAAAAAAATGTCTTACAATTCTCAAACTAACAAACCGACTACTCCAATGGCTTCATAGCATCCAAAAACCCCTGTCTGGGCTTTTTCAGCACCTCAATCGGTTGAAAAACGAAGAAGTTAGGCCTCCTGGAAGTCTCCCTCTTCAAGCTTGTTGTCTCTGCATCTACAAATTGCACCCTTGTAAATTGAACCTGGCTCACATGCAATAAGTAGCGTGGAAACCCAACACTGGACGCAACCGCACCAACAGTGCAAACCGTAGGATGGTTAAGGGTGCGCCAGCCCCTAACCGCCTAGCACCGGGGCATATGAAGGTCATGTGACCGTGCGTGTGGGAAAAAAAGGCTTAAACACTTAACCGTTTAACTTCCGTGCTCTCGGTTGGTCATATGGCATAACTCAAGGGACCAAATGCTATGTTAAAAACCCCACACACCATTGGTGGGTATGGCATATACAACAATAGTGTGACTAGGGGCTGGGGCTAAGGCTGAGCCCGGACCCCCGCGCCGACCAATACATAAAATGACTTTATATATATTGTTTTACATATATTTCATAAGCAACAATGTGTGGGCTAGTGGTATCCCACACTCTACCAAAGCACGGAGCCACCGGGAGGTCATGGGTTCGACTCCCACGGACCTCATACTATTTTAAACACAACCAATCAGCCAATTTCGGGGTGCCACATGGCAGCCCATGATTGGGCCACGTGGCACCCAATCATTGACCAGAAAAATGCCACATGTCGACACATCATTCACCTTCAACAACCAACCATATTATGCCATGTCATCAGATGCCACATCATCATACAGTCTGTACGGCCCTGCCATGTCATCCTGTACGGACTGTATGGACTGTACAGTCAGCATCATTTATTTTTTTTGCATGTTTGACTTGACGAACAGATTGCAATATCTCTCGCTCCCGATGTCCGTTTGAGACGAAATGAGTTGCGTTGGGTTCGCAACGACGAGGCCTACTCTCTCGTCCAGTTTGAAGTGATTCCAAGAACTTTGAATTTTTGAGCAAAATTTGATCCCCTGATCACACCTCCCCATTGGGAAGATTTTGGACCTCCAAAATATTATTTTTAGTCTATGTGAAGATGAGGGTAAAGTTCCCTCACCCTTCCAACCTCAATCCACTTGGTCTTGCTTGGATTCTTCCCTTTAAGACCAACTCAAAGATACTTCACATTTCCTCGTTTTGAAGTTCGCATTCTCCTGTCAAGGATGGTGT
>JASDQU010439681.1:27050-44989 GCA_032191745.1 Picea mariana | reverse complement strand
TATGGTGTCCATGCCGTTTCTAAAAACACTGTAGGCTCGGGAGTTCGTATAGTCTTTCCTGAATATGAGTTTGAGCCTCATTTGCATGATTCTTCTTCACTCTTTGTCTCACCCTCAGGACTCCCAAAAATAACAGGTCTCATTTTAAGCCCTTTTCAGACCCTCTAAACATGAAAATATTGTCGAGCGATCTTGTGGCCTTTCACGCTCGTTAAGCTGAAATTTGAAGTCACGTCTATCTGGCAGTAGTTTACCCCTTTTTTGGTTCAGATGGTCAACTGTATGAACAAAGGTATACTCTATGGAACTCCCGTTCTTTAGAAGAGTACTCTCAGGTATAATTTTATCCCTTTTTTGGACCTGAGGGACTAAACTTACGAAAAAGAAACCCCCACGGAGTCCATAGTTAAGCTCTTTTCAGACTCCCTAAAATTGAAAAGATCGCCGAGTGACCTTATTCTTTCACACTCGTTAAATTGGTCCAGAAGAATATTCCTGACGGAGTCCATAGTTAAGCTTTTATCAGACTCCTTAAAAGTGAAAAAATGACCGAGTGATCTTGTCCTTGTCACACTCGTTAAAATGGTTTTGAATCGACGTCCAATCAGTGTTGGTTTACCCTTTTTCGAACCGAATAGACTATCTTCGAAAAAGGTACCCCAATGGAGTCTCCTTTTATGTTTTTTCAGACTCTCTAAATATGAAAAACCACTGAGATTACCTTCTCTAGGCTCGTTAAACTTACATTGAAGGACGTTACCATTGTGTGTCTTATCAACCACATTTGCATACCTTATCCACCAGCCTTGTGATAATTTGCTTCTGCATCTTAACACCTTTGGCCTCTAGAGGATTTTCCTGAGTATCATTTTACTAGAACATCAGTCTTGTCCTTGTGCCTTGATCTTGTATGTTTGCAATACTCGTTCCTCCATTGTAACGTAATATTCCTTTATTCTTTGTCCTACATTATCAAAAAGAACAAAAAAATCAAATATACCCCAAAAAGAGGAAGGGAAAAGTATTTTCTTTATTGGAAGCATAATGAGTCGCCCTTTGATAAAGCACATCTGTCCATTTGTTCATTAGACTATGGGATGTAGTATGACTTTAGGAAGCCTTTCTCACTATATAGAGTTGTGTCCTCCACCGTTTGGTTATTCTTCCAAACATATGGAGAGTTTGCGTTGCCTCCTGCTTCGTAAACTTATGATTAACATATATGCTGCCTGAGTCTTATCACTTGTCATGCTATTGTCCAAGGGAAGTTTGTCACTAAGCCTAATTCGACCCCTCTGCAATATGTCTCTTGTCCGCATACCCATCCATCTTGAATGTCCAATCAAGTCCTTGTTTGAAATCACTGAAGCCTTCAGTCCAATCATCAAGATTATCAAGTCCATGACCGACGAGTCGTTGAAGACCTCTGGGTAGTGCAGTCGTACACACATATTACACTCCTACCCAAGTTTTGGAGGATTTTGAAGTTGTTGCTCAAGCTCTGAAGATATCATCTCCAGCCATCAGGCCGGATCAACTTCTGGAAGATGGATACTCTATATGTATATCTTTCGGATTTCGAGATGTAGCTCCACTGTGTATTGTTCGTGGATACTCTTTATAGTTGTTTGACATGGATCTACAGTGTATTTGATTGGTAGCCATGGTTCTATTTTGATCCTGAGCATGGGTATGCCCGCCTCAGTGAGATATTTGTTGTTTTGTAGATGGCACCTCCTGGTTCCTGGTCCTTGGGCTCAATCGTTCGGCACATTAGTAAAGATTGGTAATGTATTTTGGCCATCATATGTTCTTCTGACCTCACACATTAGGGGGCATCTGTTATAACCCTAAATTGCACCACACATGCTGACTTGGCATCAGGCCATCTCATATCCTTTCTTTGCCAAAAATACTGCTGAACAACTCCTTGAAAATCCTCTTATGTAAAGGCCCACGCGCCCTAACCCATTACTGCACGCGTGTACACGTTGGCTGGCTCAAAACAGCATGCGTGTACCTACTAAAGCACAGAAAAAGGAAAGTTGTCGACAGAACAAAAAGCTATGGGTGAGTTAACTGAAACTCCTGGCCATGCATGGCCAAGGGTTCGTCCAAATACCTAGCTCCTTCTAGCCTATAAAAGAAGGGGTAGGGGTACCATTTGGAAGAAGGAAAAATATAGCAAAGAAACTCTGCCCATTTACGTATTCCATTGTCCCAACCCTTTAGCCTTTCCTAATGCCAAAGGATATTTAAAGCAAAGCAGTTGAAGGACAAAAAAGAGGAGCCCAGGATCAGGTTCAAGGAACGGTGGTCGGTCTCAACTTTTTGTAAGTAGATTCATTTTAAGTAATAAAGAGAATGCTTTTCCCATCCCAATTCATGAACTGTTTATGATATTGATTAGTTTATGTTTGATTTCTAACCTGTTAGTATATTAGTAGCATGCATGCATAGTTGTTGCTTGTCTTGAATGCAGGTCAGCTTTGGAAGTAGCATAGCGAACAAGTGATCAAGCACAATGGAGGATCGACATCAAACGCCAGTAACAAAGTAGGTTGATCTTCCCATGCATTGACTAAGAAAATGGGATTTAAATCTAGGGATGAAGGTAGAAAGTGATTTATATTCGGTCATATTTGCATGCAAAGTCTGAACTCTATTTACTAGTCCACAGGGTGTTTTTCCCAACAACAAACCCTATCTTATAAACAAGAGAATCCATAACCCAATAGAGGAGGTACTAATATTTTTCATTGGATATTGAATATTGTGCATTGGTAAACATGATTTCAAGTAGATTGAATTGTTCAAGATTGTAATTAATTCTACATGATTTAAGTTATATAGTTCCATAAGGGTGTCTTGATTAACCAAGTGATATAGATGATGTAATAAAATTTTAGCTACCACCAATAGGGATGAAAAAAACTTACTATATTTCACTCTCTTACTCACTTTTCTACCACTGAAGTTTACTTGCAAGTTGTCATAATTGATCTACTACTTAAAGGTTATTGTTTCGGTGGATTTCTCATTGATTTTAATGGATAGAACTTGATGTTGTATCAAACGTTTGATAAATCCATAAGGATGTAATAAAATCTTCTTGATAATACTTAATAAAATCCCTCTTTTTCTATCAAAGCATTTCTTTAATTATTGGAAGATTGTCTACTAATTTCTAGCTTTGTTTCCAATAGCATACACTTGATTTTGATGGTTTAATTTGCAGTTTTCATAACTCATTTACTACTAATATATATTTCCATACTACTGGAATTTTTGGACA
Organism: Picea mariana; assembly: GCA_032191745.1. NCBI lineage: Eukaryota > Viridiplantae > Streptophyta > Pinopsida > Pinales > Pinaceae > Picea > Picea mariana. The sequence goes on along the minus strand of JASDQU010439681.1, from coordinate 41,694 downwards.
ACAAGGTTTCTTTTTTTTTCCCCATTTATTTTGAGTCTTTAATAATCATATATTGTCTTTCTTCGAGTAGGACTAACCTTGTTTTGCAGGTGCCAACCTTGGCAACCATTTACCAGCTCATAAAAATTCCTTTCAAGCCTCATTTCCATCTTTGACCTTGACCTATAGGGGCACTCTCCAAGCTATTTTCTTATCCCATCGTAATCCCCCTAGGGTAACCCAACAATCCTTCCTTGTGTTGGACTTATCCTTCACTAAAAAAAGAGGGACATCTATTGAGTTGACAGTGATAGGTGTTCCTAGTTGTTTCACACATTTATGGCTTAGGTTGGGATTTTCCAAAAATACAAACTGTGTGATAACATGGGTGAAGTATTATGTGGAGGAGTATGTTCACACTTGAATTATATGTCAGCAGGATAAGATGGACACCATAATGAGAAAATGTATGTTGCATCCTTTACCTATTCTCTAGAGACCATGGGTGAGTGTCTCGATGGACTTCATCACACAACTTATGATGGTATAGAGATACAACAATATTTTGGTTGTGGTGGATTGGTTCTCCAAGTATGTTGTCTTTATTTTGACAAAGATGTCTTATAGCGAAGAATAATTTGCGAAGTTTGTTTTCAAACACATAGTGAAGTATTGGGGTCTTCCCTTTGAACATTGTTTTGGACAAGGATGCAAGGTTAATGAGTAATTTTTGGACAACATTATTCAAAATTTTGGGGATGAAGTAATTGAATATTTTATCCTACCATTTGTATACTGATGGGAAGACCGAACAAATCAACACACTTATGTAGGACTACTTGTAGCACAATGTACATGCATATCCGATGAATTGGTCGGACTTTTTGGATGTCACCTAGTTCAGCTACAACCTATATAAGATTTCAGTGACAAGTTATAGTCCATTTGAATTGACAAACAAAAACAAAACCACAAATCTACATTTTGTGACACATGGCTACTATAGGCACGCAGTGGGAAGACCCAGGGTTTAACATGAATTTACCAACAAAACCCTTAGATACTGACCCTTTCGACATCATCCACAAGAAGCTAAAGTCTCACCCGAGGTATCTATGGGAACTGCACGAACCAGGTTTTCACAGTGATGAAGGGATGTGAGGTAGTCCTCGTCACCATTCTACTTAGCATTTTTTTAGGCATCCTTATATCATGTGCACGGAAACATATTAACATGTAACATATTGATAGTAACCAAACATACATTATATTCACACAATAAACAAAACAATCAAATCATAACACATAGACACCATGATTTAACATGGTTCACCCAAGATGGGCTACGTCCACAATGGTCGACTTCTTATTATATTATTTAGAACATCCATTACAAAATATGTGCACTTCCCTCATACATTATGTCTCAGACATACAAAATTCCCTTTTCATTCTCCTATCTCTTTGTTGTTCTTCACTACTTACTTTCTTTCCTACCTTCATGCCTTTTTTTTGTTTTTTTTTTTGTTTTTTTCATGTTCATGGCACCGAATACCAGTACAACATTACGTCCATAGAAAAACCCCTAGAAATCTATGAGATAACATAGGGGGGATAGGATTGGAGGGATATTGATTTCTCAACAACAAGAGCAACATACTCAACAACAAGAGTATCTTGTAGACACATTAAGGGCATCGTATGTCACTTACTAGGAATCAAACTTGGGTGGGGAGGATACAACCATTCCTCCCAACCACCCAAGCTACATCTAATGGACCTTCATGCCTCTCTTCTATCCCAAAACCTTACACATTTATACAATTACAATAGGTCTTAGCCCCTTTCGATGGACAAAAATTCCTAAAGGCTTCCAATGGTATTCCTTCTTTTGCGTGTGTTGATCCCTGAAAGTGTGCCAACTATATTTTCTTCTTTTGCACATGTTGCGCATTTCCAAAAACTGGTCCCAAAATCCTATCCCAACAGGCCCCCAACAGTCACATGTGGCTCGTCAAGAGCCACTCAGTGCTTTTTATATGCTCCCTTCCATGTCACAACGAAATTTTTAAAAGTTTCCTTCATGGCTGCAACCTTATCCTTTGCTTGATCTTCTTGCATAAAAATCCAGTCTATTTTCTGCGCGGTAATGGGGGTATTTAATTTCACTGTGTTATATTACATTGCTTTCTTTAATATGCCTTGTGTAGCCAAAAGTTCCTCTATCACCCAAAATTCTTCTTCCTGCAACAACTCAAACTTTTGCGTGAGATTCTATTTTTCATCTCTTATATAGTTTATCTCTTGGTGCAACTTCCTATTCTCAACTATTGTATCCATTCGTTTTGTTGGTGGAAAAGTGATCATTGCTTCTTTGAAACTCTGTGGCTTCTCCTACACAGTATATAACCTATGTTCTCATGTTTTTAGCTATGCATTCTCTAGCAACTGAGTCCACACATGTGTACTCTCTTCATATAGCTTTGCATGTTCCTCATTCAAACTCCTAATACTCTCCAAGGTGTTCATGGTTGTCTTCTGCCATTTCTCCCTTGCTTCTGGTGGGGTACTCAATGTTGTGCGAGATTCCAGGTCGACTATATTTTAGAGAAATCCCTGAATGGATTTTCTTATATTTGTCACATTATCTTCCAAAGGAGTATCTTCTTCCATTTGCAGCTCTGGTATTGTGTTATATACCTATTTCACTTCTTGGCGCAACCTTGTTTTTTTATGCACATCCTCATCCCATTCTAGCATGATTTTTCTATAGTCTACCTATATTACCTCATTTTTTGTAGCCACTTTAACCAACTCCATAGAAGTGGACTCTACGCACAAGTAGATATCTTGTGTGACACTTTTCTGCAAGCTATATATCATGTTCACAAATAACTGTGACAACACTAAGTAAATGTGACTTAATGCTTGCACACACTCCTACATTTTTGTTGTGGGGAATATATGGCCTCTGTTGATATTTTCATGATTTGGTGCTCTGCTAATGATGATGGTGTTTGAGATGTCGTCAGTCATGAATTTTTTTTCTTTGTTGTTTTCTTTGTCTTTTCTTATTTTGGCATTCAAACCGGTGTTATCCTAGTCGACTCCAAAATCTAGCGTAGTTTAGCTATCTGCACCTGCACATTCATGTGCATTTCCTCCTATATTTGTGTATCTCGTTGAAGTTCTTCTTTAGTGACTTCTTTCACATTATCTCCAATCTTCTCCAAGTCATCTTCGGTTAATTATTGGATAGCTACTTCCTTTGAGAATTTCCTCTTTTTTTGTTTATGTGTTGATTTCTCCTTGGGATGCTCTTTTGTCTTCCCTCCATTGGGCAGTGTTGTTTGAGTGTCTCCTGCACCATTCCCTTGTTCTTTGTGTTTGTGTTTGTGTTCTACTTCTTTATCCTTCTCTTGGTGTTGAGTCTCCTTCTGGGTTTTTTCTAGTACTGAGGTTTCTCCACTATGCTTCCCAGTCATTTATAATCAGACTAACATCATTCTCTCTCAACGTGTAGTTGGTTGGTAACAATTACCGATTTGGAACTCTCTTTCCTTGGATGTACATGTGGTGTGTCCCTACTTTGAATCACTTGACTTCTTTGTATGCTTCAATTGTATGAGGTATTATGCACAATGTGTCCTCAATAAATTTTTGTATTGTCTCCTTATAAATGTAGAACGTGATATTGTTTTCCATTTGTCTGTTCTTGTGCATGGTATGCCACAATGAAACATACCTTCTTGCCAAGCATGGTTCCTTCATACCTTCTAGGAATTGGATTTCTTCCATCTCCCTCCAAGAAACTAATGCAATCAAAATCAATAACCAAGCATATTGAAACTCGATAAAAAATTTATGTGCTTCCTTGTAGTCAGTTAAAAACTGATTCACCAAAAATGTATACTAGTTCGTTAGAACTCATGTTGCGCACTTTTCTGTTGTTTTTATTAGTCTTATTGGCACCTGATATCTGTGACATTTTCTGTTTATTTTTCAAGATGACATGTGTGTCACAAATTTGATGGAATCATTTTTGAAGCTTTCAACATCCAATCTGTACACTTCTTTGTGTGTGGCATATTTGTCCTTCATCCTTTCCACTAATGATTTCTCTTGATTCTTATTCGTGAACATAGGTAGTGGATCTTCTCCTGTTGATGAAAATCATGTAATCCATGCAATAAGTTCGATGTCAATTGACACTGGCCTGTCCAAATAGAGGAAACCTCAGTGGATGCAACTTAATAGTAACTTGACATAGATGTTAATTTCTTCAATTCTATGAAAATGTGATATCTCCAATAGGTTCAATATGCATGTTTGTTTCATTCCTGTGGCTCAACTATGAGTAAGAGTGAGTTTAGGTTGAGTGATGTGCACAAATATTTTTTGATGTTAACTCTAGGAATTTCTTCAAATATGCAAGATCATGGTTTGAAAACCACTGAATTCGTATTGTTCCCAACATGTCTCCCTCAATAATGAACCCAAGTGGAATCACCAAAGAAACAAGGTCATACCTTTTCTCCTTGGAAATTATAACCTGCTTTGTTATTGGCTTCCTAGGTGGCACATACACCCTTGGAAATTTCATTGTATATGATGCCTCTTCTCTCGGGGTTTCTTCATGTACACGTGTTGATGTCTGCTTAGTGCTTGGTTTCTTCCTCTGTGATGTGGATGATCCCTCCTTTGGTGGAGCCATGAATTTCTGCAACTCGGCTCTGTCTGCAATTTACTCATCTCTATGTTCTTGTTGAATGTACAAACAACAATAACCCTTTCTTGTCGCCCCTCATCTTATTTTATAGGTTGTTTCTATTTTATTCATTCCTCTTCATGCCAAAATCCCCAGTCCCATCCAATTTTGTTCACATTCATTTCTTTCTAGATTGTACATTAATTTCATATGTTCTGGTGGATCGTGGTCTAGATTTTCCAACCTGTCCAAATCTCATCGTTGATTTTCATTTATGACTATGTGTTTCCATAATATCACCATCATGGTTTCTCTTTAATGTTTTTCCCATCATCTGCGCAGGTATTTATCCTGGTTCTTTTTTTGCACAATTCAAATCTTCATTCTACATGCAATTCAATTCTTCGTTCTATGCACGAAATTTTCTTGTTTTGTTGATCCTCGATTCAGAACTTAAATTCTCTTTTGTCTTGAAATGTTTATCATGGCTTGCCTCAAGATATCGTATTGCTTCTTTTATATTCTTTTTCTTTTCTCTTTTTAGTATAATACAAATATAATAGAGATACTATAGTATATGTACTATTTACACAAGATAATGCATGGAAGAATGATTGTCCCTATACAGTTTTGGTCGACTTCTATTGGCCAGTCCTTCCATGAGTTCCCCATTCAATTTATGCAACTAAAAAACACTTGCCTATGTCACGGATCTTATGACATACAAACCCAACCATTTCATTTGAAAATTTTAAGGGTGATGCAAAAATTTGTTTTCATAGATAAAAACTAGGTCGCCCATCTAGAACTTTTTATGTTTAATGTGTCTGTCATTCCATGCCTTTTCGCGTGATTTTTAAACCTGTTGATGAAATCCTACAATGGAGTTGTCCTCCTATAGTTCCACTAGCTCTGATATTATTTTTTGTACTGTTCCAAAATCCATGAGCTCTGTCAAGGCAACAATGCATAGAATTGGCACAATGATATCCATGCACATAATTTCTTCCTAGACATATACTAATCGGAATGGTGTATTACCTATAAACTTCTTACATATGGTCCAATATTCCCATAGTACTGATGAAATCCCCAGGTCCCAGTCATCTCAATTTACATTACATATCTTTGTCAGTGCATGCTCTAGGATCTTGTTAAATTCTTCCATTGTTTTATTTGTATGAGGTTGATAAGGTGTGCTCTTCTAGTAATAAATATGAAATTATTTTGTCAAAGAAACATTCATTTTATTCAAAAAATGGGTCCCCTGATCACTCATAAGTATTCTCAGACATTCAAACCTCATAAAAACATTCTCAAATAGAAATCGTGTAGTAGTCTCCAAGCTACAATCTCTGACGGGTTCTTCTTTGGCCCATCGGGTAAAGTAGTCTATCACAGTGATTATATATCTTGCTCTTGATCTTTTGGCTGGTGGGTTGATCAGTCCAATGAAATCAAATGCCCATTTATCAAAATCCTACAAAGTAAATTGTGGTATTAAAGGCATGTCATCTCTTCTGGATGGCTTCCCATATCACTGATAGACATCACAATTCTAACAGAACTCCTTCGCATCCTTATGAAGGGTGGGCAACCAAAGTCCCATGCACAATTGTTTTTGATTCGTCGCTTTCCCTGCATAGTGCTCTCCTGAAATTCCTTCATATGCCTCTAATAATATCATCGGCCTATTTTTCTCCAATATACATTGCTGAAGAATACCATATACCCCTAAATTATATAAATTCCCCGTTATAAGTTGATAATTTGCGGCCTTTACTATTAATTGTTTCTTCTGTGCAACTGTAAATTTAGGTGGGGCTACTAATGTTCTCAAGAAATATACATTGTATTTAAAGTAATCATCGACCATCTGTACTGCAAACATGTGCGCATATGGTAGAATGTCATCCATATTTCCTGCATTTTCTCTTATTAATATGCATGAAAAATGGTCAAGTCCTATATTGAATTTTCTTGGTTTCACAATAACTTCAAAATCATACTCTTAAAATAATAACAACCATTTTCACAGCCTCCCCCCCAACACTGGATTATTGACTAGATATCTCATCATAGGATGATCCTTTTATATCTAAAATGTGATGCCAACAGATAATGCTTAAACTTTTGTAGTGCATATACCATTTTCAGTCCTTCAGGCTCTGTAATAGAGTAAGTATGTTCAGTAGTTGAAAATTTCCTCCTAGAAAATACAATGGGATGCTCTAAATATCCTTCCCCTAGCTGAGCTAGAGCTGTGCCTAACTGTATAGATGATGCATGTACATAAACATGGAATTCCTTCTTCCAATCTGGAAATACTAAAATTGGCATAGTAACCAGTTTCTACTTCAAGGTATCCAAAATTTTATGACATTCCTCGTTCCATTGAAAATTGACCTCCTTCTTCAACAACTTTTCTAGTGGCGCTGTGATCTACGCGTATCCCATAATAAAAAATTTGTAGTACCCTGTATGACCCAATGTTGCTCGCAGTTGTCGCACTAAAGTAGGTTGTGGTAGATCAAAAATAACAACAATCTTCTTAGGGTCAACCAAAAGTCCTTGTTTGCATACGGCATGACCCAACATGATACCAAATGGTGCATAGAAAATACACTTCTTTAAGTTCAAGGAAATCTGTAACTATCTACATTTGTCCAACATCAAGTGTAGAGTTTCAATATGGTCCTTCAACAAACTTAACATTGTCCAATCATCCAAATACACTTCTAGGAATTTATGAATAAACTCTTTAAAAGTTGTGACAACAAATCAGAAAAATACTATTGGAATATTTTTCAATCCAAAAGGAATGATTGTATATCGATAACATCCCCATTCCATCACAAATGTTGTCTTATTCCTATCTTCCTACATAATATTAATAAGGTGATACCCAGAGAATCTATCAGTAAATGATTAAGCTTCATGTCCTCCTACATTCTCCAAAACTTCATTTGTAAATGGGGTAGGAAATGGTTCATGTAAGAAATCATTGTTCAATTTCTGCATATCCATACAAATTTTGATTCCACCCATTTTCTTGTCCTAGACCACCATCATATCGATCCATTCTAACTCTGCGACAGGTTTAATAATCCCATCTTCCATCATCCTATATATTTCTAATTTAACTTTCTTCTTATATATTGGGTTCAATCGGTATGGTCTCTGCTTCACTAGATTAACATCTAGATTCAAAGGAATCCTCATCTCCCCTAGCTCCTCAACAATCTCTTTCATTTCTGAAAATTTTCTTAGTAAAAGGTCTTGGTATTCGCGCAGTAAATCAACAATCTTCTTGACAGTTTCTTCATTCCAATAATATCCAGTGTTTGTGAACGTGGAATTATCCTTCATACCAAGATTCACCATCCGAATTTTGAATGACTTTGCATACACAAAAGATTAAATTTTGGGACCCTCTATTGCACGCTTTCCTTCAGTTTCTTCACTTGCAAATTTCTTAGGTCTTCATCCTCTTGGTCTTCTCCAAAAAGGTTATATCATTCCAAAACCTCTTGAATAGTTGAAAAATATTTGGGTGCACTACATAAGGGTACTACTCTTGTCGAGTCTTTTGATGTAAAAATCTTGTTTTTGATCATTTGTAGAGTTGTGTCTACCAAAGGGGAATCATCTTCAAAATTTAAATTTACCTTTAAGTAGCAATTCAAATATTCCTTGTATGTTGTTCTTCTTTGTACTTCCAGTTCTAAATACTAGTTCTTCAGGATCATATCTAGAGTGTGTACAAACAAGTGCATCCATTCATGCTTAGGTACTAGGATCCATGTCATGATGCACTGTGTAATATGATATGAAGGAAAACTCAACCCAGTATACTTCTGCGCAGTGTATTCAGTTTCTCTTTTGAACCAAACTTGTAACAACCTTATGCATTTCTTTCAATTATCTATTCTATCCTTATGCACATCCCACCACATTGTAGAAGTTGATTTTAGCCCGACATCTAAGGTTAGTAATATCTAATGACCTAGTATCTCCAATTAAAATTATTTTACAAAATGATCTATATATGTTAGTCCATCATACTTTGGGGGATCATGTACCTCATTTCCAATCCAACGCAATGTGCAGGTAATATGAGCACATCTCCTTTTAGTTACTTCATGTAATCTTTGTTTCCAATGTTCCATAGATTCTTCTGAATCTGACGCACAAGAATTGATACTTCACCAACTGACTGCACCCTTTGCAATAGGATTAACATAGTCACCCATATGTGTGGTCACATTGTAAAGGTTATCGAGTTTTTTAGTACTAAATAATCCCTTTTCTGGTTCCACATATCATCTTCCTTCTATGGGATCCAATGGCACAGTAACACTCAAGTCTCCTACTTCAAAGATAATTTTTCTATTTTTCAGATCAATAATGGTCTGGCTATAAAAACCCTAATCGAGTCCAATTAACATTGGATAAGGTTTAATATCATCCAGAATATCAATTACTTCCAAATATATTGTGTTGTGCACTTGATATATATTAACATTCACCCCTATCAGTCTTTCAATCAGAACAATCTTGTGCTAATTTTCTATCCTCAACTAAATTGGTGACCGGATCAACTTTGGTTTTACCATAATATCCCATGTCTTTCTCAGAAGGAAATTTACATCAGATCCCAGATCCAATATGATATTATCCATATCATAGTATCATATCTGCGCATTAAGCTGGAATTCCTTATTCATCCTTTTCATGTGTTGTACCTGTATAACCATTCGTTGTGCAAAATGTTCTTCTTTATATTACGTGCACCGGTCGATCATCCCATACAATGTTTTTAACACAATTTCATCCTTTATTATTTCTAAACAACTCTTTAAGAAAATCTTCAGAGTACTTTCCTTCTCGACTGGACTTTTTGTAATTGAGAAATTGTAGGCTGGAGGCATGTCATATAGATGTGTTAAAGTCAAATCTCCTCATTTTGGTTCTAGTATATCCTTTCTTGATTTCTTATATGTGTATCTCTCTTTCTGAGGGTCAAATGTCAAAGGAGGTTCTACTAATTTCATGAGCCATTGGTCAGTCTGATTTCCTTCTTTTCTCGCATCATCTACATTATTTTTCCTCTGCGTGTAACTATTTTTACCCTTGGTCAATCATCGCACTCTTTCATTGCTATCATTTGCACATTTTTGTTCCTCTCTTCCTACCACTTTGAAATCAACTACAGACAATATTCCATCACATGATCCAACTGTCTACAGTATGTACACCTTATACAAGGATTCTAACAATCTCGTGCCAAATTCCCAACATGGTTATAGTTATAGCAGATAATTGTTCCTCTTCCTCTTACAAATCCTCATCTTCCCCAACCTATGAATCCCCATCTTCTTCCTTGATTGTATCCCCACAGAGTATTATATTGTGGTACTACTCCTTCCAACCTATCTTCCCCTTTAACTTTGTATGCATATGAGGTGTGTTCTCTCATTAAATCGAGTGCACAATAATTTTGTTCGCCATATCCCACAGACTTACAAAAATTACAAAATAAGTTTTTGGCAATGCTCTGATAATTATACATCAAAGGAAAGATAGTTGGGTGACGAATCATCATTCTACATATCTCACACCATACCCCTCCTTCTGTTGCCAAGGGATTCAAATATGTTGTAGAAAAATAATATTTAAAGGTTGGGCACTCATTCTTATGATGACCCTCCTTTCCGCATTTAACACACCAGACTTCTTCGTGCTTTTCCTTCCCTTTAGAAAAGTTCATGCAACTAAATTGTCAATGTTGTTAACTAAACCTAAGCCATCCCTATTCCATTCTATCCTATAGGGGATACTTCCAACTTCATGGAAATATTTAGGGATTCTGACTGTGACATAATATTTTGGTGTGTCAAAGGGTAATATAAATGTGGTAGCAATCCTACAATGAACCATTCCCTATGCTATTCATTTCGAATATGAAAGGTCAACCAATCCATCAAGATGTTAAATAGTTGATCAAAATCCCATATCGATTCACTCTGCAATTGCTTGATCTCTTTTAGTTCCATAATACACTGGGACTTAGACTTCGGTTTCTGGAACTCTTTTAATAAGACTCGCCTAATGTTTTCCACTATTCTGGATAATTTCGCAAGTGCAATGTGTTGATACTTCATATACCAAAGTAACACACAATCTCTTAATTTCATCACTAAATACACATTTTTCGTATCGTCATCCTATACCCACTTCAGGTTCCATATTGATTCACATACAAATACGTGTTGTTCTCGATCTTTTTTCCCCACTCTGTGAAAGACATGCATTCTCAAAGTGGGATCTACCCCCGCCATTGTGTATTGTGCAATATTCTTCCTCGGTGTCATTAACTGAATATGGGTTGTCATACTACATCCACTATTCTTACTACCTTTACTAATATCCTTTCTTCCTTCACTAACTACATCTGTTTGCGAAAAAGTTTCATATATTACCTCAGACCATGGAGATGAACATGAGGTTGTGGGTCCGATGCAGAGTCTTACCTTAATGGAGCTAATAGGATGTAATGGATCTCCTTCTGGTAGACTGATTTGATGGTCCTTCTCCTTCTCCTTCCTATATATACGCAGAATTTCTTTGATCTTGTTCAGTAAACAATTTATCTTTCCTCAACCTCATTATGCTTCCCTTATCTATCAACCATAGTCCTCTTCTTACTGTATAAAAACTTTTTTCCATTGTGCAATACTCCAATCTCTTCTTCCATCAGGCCATCTTATTTTCCCAGAATTCTCATCCCATCCATTCCTTATTTATGCTTTCCTACATCCCTATTTTTCATACTCTCATACCATCCCTGGTCATCCCCGGGTCCCCCCTATGTGTGTGAAGGCAGCTAGCTACTAGGGTAATCATATTCCAACTTCATAACCTCCTTATCACACAACAACAACTTGACCCAAGTAGATAGTGATGTGAAATATCTTTCACGTGGACCTTCAAATAAGTCCCTCTCAGTAGTACTATATGATTGGGTACAATCTATAAAAAATCAGTAATATAACACCCCAATACACTATCCATCCCTAATTAAACTATACATGAGATCCAAATACTTATGTTATTAAATTGTTGGATCAACTAAGGGGTCCAAATTCTCAAAACAATAGTGTGGAATGTTTCGTTCTTTTAAGCTACCCTTTGTAACCACTCAATGAAAACTATTGGGAACTCAGCAAAGAAAATATCATGTAAGTATGTAAATACGTACCACTATAACCACTTCCCCGAGTTGGTCCATGGGTTCATATTATGATCTTTGGAAAACTCGCACTCTTTGATCTTTAACCACCGTCCTATCTCTTCCTTATCTGACCTCCAAATTCCCCTCAGTTGTAGATCCCAGTCCCAACAATGAAATCATTTGTGGGTGTGTGGTGGGAAGACCCAAGGTTCAATGTGAATTTACCAACAAAATTCTCATATACTGACCCTTTTTGCATCATCTGTAAGCACATGAAGTCTCACCCGAGGTATCTATGGGAACTGGAGGAACCAAATTTCCATAGTGATGAAGGGATGGGAAGTAGTCCTTATAACCATTGTACTTAGGATTTGTTCAAGCGTCCTTATATCATGTGCACATAAACATATTAACATGTAACATATTCAGAGTAACGAAACATACATTATATGCACACAATAAACAAAACAATCACATCATAACACATAGACACCATGATTTAACATGGTTCACCCAAGATGTGCTATGTCCACAATGACTAGATTCTTATTATATTATTCATAACATCCTTTACAAAATATGTGCACTGTGCTCATATATCATGTCTCAGGCATACAAAATTCCCTTGTCACTCTCCTATCTCTTCATCACTCTTTGCTACTTACTTTGTTTCCTACCTTCATGCCTCTCTTCTATCCCAAATCCCTTACATCTTTATACAATTACAATAGGTCTTAGATCTTTTAAATGGACCAAAATTCCTAACGGCTTCCAACGGTATTCCTTATTTTGTGTGCTCTAATCCCTAAAAGTGTGCCAATTGTCTTTCCTTCTTTTGTGCACACTGCGCAGTTCCCAAAACGGGTCCCAAAATCATGTCCCAATAGCTACTATGGATTGAATCCACAAGTCATGGGTTTCATGAAGAGTTAGCATGCTAGGTTGGAGATAGCTTGCACACACTTGAATAATGAAGTAATGGGAAGATCATAGTAGGTGCGACACAAAAATCTAAGTAGCATATTTGGTCTTACTCAAGTTGAGAAGACATATGTTCTCACCACCTAAAATAATGGTTCCATCTCTTGTGCGGAGGTATGAGGACTATTCAAAGTTCTTGAGAAGATTGGTAAAGTCACCTACAAATTGAAGTTGTCATTCCACATGAAAACTATTCATCCGGTCTTACACATTAGCTAGTTGAAATCAAGGCAAAGGGACCCGAATGACCCAAGTTGAGTTGAGTCATCCAAAGCACCAGTGTTGGCCCTTGACCAAGTTTTGAGGAAACATTGGTCATGTTTGACCACTTTTGGGATTTCGACAGGATGGTTGAATATGGAGTGCCCATCCAGATCTAAGATCACGGGATCTCACTTGTTTTGTGGGATTGTGGACCCAGCAAAGGGTTTACTAGGTTTTATGTAAAGGGTTATGGGATGTCAGCCCATGGGTTTACCCATGATTAGGCCTTTTTGTAAACTTATAAATAAGTAACTAAGCGATGTAAGAAGCAAGGTTGGCTATGTGCATGTAATGTTCCTAACTTGGCTAGTCTAGGAAACGTTGCTAATGTGTATGTAGGATCAATGGTTTACAACATATAAATGATCATACAAATAATAAATGTGACAAAGGATTGCAAAGTTTTTACTATGATATCTCTGTGGATTAAAAAATGTTCGAATGCAGCTGAATAAACTGAAAATACTTGACTAGATCAATAGACAAAGGATCTTAGCCGGAATACAAATAAGAAACTAAAAGATAATACCCGGAATATGGGATCACTATGGAATTAATGGTTGCATTGGGACTATGGTATCTCTGACGGTAACTGTTGGGAGTCTGGAAAGTTTTCCCTGGGAGCTATACTTCTCGGAATGGCCTGGAAACTATCCCCAATGATGTGCCCTGCTCTAGCCCTTAGTAATGGTATCTGTTGGACCCCTCTGCTGATGAATATGGACCCCAAATGGATACCCCTGGGGAAATGCGCCCCTCTTCTTCTAGAAAAATGCGTCCTAGTGATTCCACCATTATAATTGGATGAGATATGTCTCAAAACGACCGCCTTGGTCTACTGGGAAATGGGTCGGAAGGGTTTCCCCGAATCTAGTCTGATGCTCACTCTAGAACCCCAAATGTGACCGCCAAAAGTGTTTCACATCCAAGTCTAGAAAATGCATCCCAGTTGATTCCTCTGTCAGAATATGATGAGGTACTAGGGAAAATATGTGCCTTGCCCTCCTCTCAAATGGGTGAGAGGGAAATTTTGAAATTCTCCCTGGATGGGATAAGTCGACTAAAAACACCCTTAGAAATTGCACCCTCACTCTGGATGAATGCGCCCTTGCTGTTGAACACTATGTAACTACTGTTGAAGAATGATGGAAGAATTGAATGATCTTCCTGGTGACTAGGGTGTGTCTCTAAATACCGAAATCAGCCACTGGTATCTTCCTCCCGGAATCCACTAAACTATCTCTCTTGAGATGTGTTTCTTCTCCTCAATGACAAGTCATAATATGCATAATAATGAATTAGGTCGCTAACCCTTCCTTAATATATTTCTAAAACCTTAAATCATGTTGAAACCCGAATTCACTTTTGACTTCTATTTTTAGCTCATAATGACTTAAAATCACTTTTAACCCTTTTTAGCTCAATGTCACTTTCCGAATATAACACATGTGACTGAAGTGACCTCTAGTAACCATGTT
>JASDQU010439681.1:5248-25954 GCA_032191745.1 Picea mariana | reverse complement strand
CGCCAAATTCCCAACATGGTTATAGTTATAGCAGATAATTGTTCCTCTTCCTCTTACAAATCCTCATCTTACCCAACCTTTGAATCCTCATCTTCTTCCTTGATTGTATCCCCATAGAGTATTACATTGTGGTACTAATCCTTCCAACCTATCTTCCCCTTTAACTTTGTATGCATATGAGGTGTGTTCTCTCATTAAATCGAGTGCGCAAGAATTTTGTTCGCCATATCCCACAGACTTACAAAAATTACAAAATAAGTTTTTGGCAATGCTCTGATAATTATACATCAAAGGAAAGATAGTTGGGTGATGAATCATCATTCTACATATCTCACACCATACCCCTCCTTCTATTGCCATGGGATTCAAAGATGTTGTAGAAAAATAATATTTAAAGGTTGGGCACTCATTCTTATGATGACCCTCCTTTCTGCATTTAACACACTAGACTTCTTCGTGCTTTTCCTTCCCTTGATAAAAGTTCATGCAACTGAATTTTCAATGTTGTTAATTGAACCTGAGCCATCCCTATACCATTCTATCCTATAGGGGATACTTCCAACTTCATGGAAATATTTAGGGATTCTTACTATGACATAATATTTTGGTGTGTCAAAGGGTAACATAAATGTGGTAGCAATCCTACAATGAACCATTCCCTATGCTACTCATTTGGAATATGAAAGGTCAACCAATCCATCAAGATGTTAAATATTTGATCAAAATCCCATACCGATTCACTCTGCAATTGCTTGATCTCTTTTAGTTCCATAATACACTGGGACTTAGACTTCGGTTTCTGGAACTCTTTTAATAAGACTTGCCTAATGTTTTCCACTATTCTGGCTAATCTCGCAAGTGCAATGTGTTGATAATTCATATACCAAAGTAACACACAATCTCTTAATTTCATCACTAACTACACATTTTTCGTATCGTCATGCTATACCCACTTCAGGTTCCATATTGATTCACATACAAATACGTGTTGTTCTCGATCTTTTTCCCCCACTCTGTGAAAGACATTCATTTTCAAAGTGGGGTCTACCCCCACCATTGTGTATTGTGCAATATTCTTCCTTGATGTCATTAACTGAATATGGGTTGTCATACTACTTCCACTATTCTTACTACCTTTACTAATATCCTTTCTTCCTTCACTAACTACATTTGTTTGCGGAAAAGTTTCATATATTACCTCAGACCATGGAGATGAACATGAGGTTGTGGGTCCGATGCAAAGTATGGCCTTAATGGAGCTAATGGGATGTAATGGATCTCCTTCTGGTAGACTGATTTGATGGTCTTATCCTTCTCCTTCCTATATATACGCAGAATTTCTTCGATCTTGTTCAGTAAACAATTTATCTTTCCTCAACCTCATTATGCTTCCCTTATCTATCAACCATAGTCCTCTTCGTACTGTATCAAAATTTTTTTCCATTGTGCAATACTCCAATCTCTTCTTCCATCAGGCCATCTTATTTTCCCAGAATTCTCATCCCATCCATTCCTTATTTATGCTTTCCTACATCCCTATTTTTCATACTCTCATACCGTCCCTGGTCATCCCCGGGTCCCCCTATGTGTGTGAAGGCACCTAACTACTAGGGTAATCATATTCCAACTTCATAACCTCCTTATCACACAACAACATCTTGACCCAAGTAGATAGTGATGTGAAATATCTTTCACGTGGACCTTCAAATAAGTCCCTCTCAGTAGTACTATATGATTGGGTACAATCTATAAAAAATCAGTAATATAACACCCCAATACACTATCCATCCCTAATTAAACTACACATGAGATACAAATATTTATGGTATTAAATTGTTGGATCAACTAAGGGGTCCAAATTCTCAAAACAATAGTGTGGAATGTTTCGTTCTTTTAAGCTACCCTTTGTAACCACTCAATGAAAACTATTGGGAACTCAGCAAAGAAAATATCATGTAAGTATGTAAATATGTACCACTATAACCACTTCCCCGAGTCAGTCCATGGGTTCATATTATGATCTTTAGAAAACTCACACTCCTTGATCTCTAACCATTGTCCTATCTCTTCCTTATTCGACCTCCAAATTCCCCTCAGTTGTAGATCCCAGTCCCAACAATGAAACCATTTGTTGGTGTGCGGTGGGAAGACCCAAGGTTCAATGTGAATTTACCAACAAAATTCTCATATACTGACCCTTTTTGCATCATCTATAAGCACATGAAGTCTCACCCGAGGTATCTATGGGAACTATAGGAACCAGATTTCCATAGTGATGAAGGGATGGGAGGTAGTCCTTATAACCATTGTACTTAGGATTTGTTCAAGCATCCTTATATCATGTGCACATAAACATATTAACATGTAACATATTCAGAGTAACGAAACATACATTATATGCACACAATAAACAAAACAATCACATCATAACACATAGACACGATGATTTAACATGGTTCACCCAAGATGTGCTATGTCCACAATGACTGGATTCTTATTATATTATTCATAACATCCATTACAAAATATGTGCATTGTGCTCATATATCATGTCTCAGGCATACAAAATCCCCTTTGGTTCACCCAATATGTGCTATGTCCACAATGACTGGATTCTTATTATATTATTCATAACATCCAGTACAAAATATGTGCATTGTGCTTATATATCATGTCTCAGGCATACAAAATCCCCTTTTTAGTTCTCCTATCTCTTCATCACTCTTTGCTACTTACTTTGTTTCCTACCTTCATGCCTCTCTTTTATCCCAAATCCTTTACATCTTTATACAATTACAATAGGGATTAGATATTTTAAATGGACCAAAATTCCTAATGACTTCCAACGGTATTAATTATTTTGTGTGTGCTAATCCCTGAAAGTGTGCCAATTGTCTTTCCTTCTTTTGTGCACACTGTGCAGTTCCCAAAATAGGTCCCAAAATCATGTCCCAATAGCTACTATGGATTGAATCCACAAGTCATGGGTTTCATGAAGAGTTATCATGCTAGGTTGGAGATAGCTTGCACACACTTGAATAATGAAGTAATGGGAAGATCATAGTAGGTGTGACACAAAAATCTAAGTAGCATATTTGGTCTTACTCAAGTTGAGAAGACATATGTTCTCACCACCTAAAATAATGGTTCCATCTCTTGTGCGGAGGTATGAAGGACTATTCAAAGTTCTTGAGAAGATTGGCAAAGTCACCTACAAATTGAAGTTGTCATTCCACATGAAAACTATTCATCCTGTCTTACACATTAGCTAGTTGAAATCAAGGAAAAGGGACCCGAATGACCCAAGTTGAGTTGATTCATCCAAAGAACCAGTGTTGTCCCTTGACAAATTTTTGAGGAAACATCTGTCATGTTTGACCACTTTTGGGATTTCGACAGGATGGTTGAAGATGGAGTGCCCATGCAGATCTAAGATCACGGGATCTCACTTGTTTTGTGGGCTTGTGGACCCAGCAAAGGGTTTACTAGGTTTTATGTAAAGGGTTATGGGATGTCATCCCATGGGTTTACCCATGATTAGGCCTTTTTGTAAATGTATAAATAAGTAACTAAGTGATGTAAGAAGCAAGGTTGGCTATGTGCATGTAATGTTCCTAACTTGGCTAGTCTAGGAAATGTTTCTAAAGTGTGTGTAGGATAAATGGTTTACAACATATAAATGATCATACAAATAATAAATGCAACAAAGGACTGCAAAGTTTTTATTATGATATCTCTGTGGATTACAAAATGGTCGAATGTGGCTAAATAAACTGAAAATACTCGACTAGATCAATAGACAAAGGATCTTAGCCAGAATACAAATAAGAAACTAAAAGATAATACCCAGAATATGGGATCACTATGGAATTAATGGTTGCATTGGGACTATGGCATATCTGACGATAAATGTTGGGAGTCTGGAAAGTTTTCCCTGGGAGCTATACTTCTCGGAATGGCCTGGAAACTGTCCCCAATGATCCGCCCTGCTCTAGCCCTTAGTACTGGTATCTGTTGGACCCCTTTGCTGATGAATATGGACCCCAAATGGATACCCCTAAGGAAATGCACCCCTCTTCTTCTAGAAAAATGTGTCCTAGTGATTCCACCATTATAATTGGATGAGATATGTCTCAAAATGATTGCCTTGGTCTACTGGGAAATGGGTCGGAAGGGTTTCCCCGAATCTAGTCTGATGCTCGCTCTAGAACCCCAAATGTGACCGCCAAAAGTGTTGCACATCCAAGTCTAGAAAATGCATCCTAGTTGATTCCTCCATTAGAATATGATGAGGTACCAGGAAAAATATGTGCCTTTCCCTCCTCTCAAATGGGTTGGAGGGAAATTTTGAAATTCTCCCTGGATGGGATAAGTCGACTAAAAACCCCCTTAGAAATTGCACCCTCACTCTGGATGAATGCGCCCTTGTTTATGAACACTATGTAACTATTGTTGAAGAATGATGGAAGACTTGAATGATCTTCCTAGTGACTAGGGTGTGTCTCTAAACACCGAAATCAGCCACTGGTATCTTCCTCCTGGAATCCACTAAACTATATCTCCTGAGATGTGTTTCTTCTCCTCAATGACAAGTCATAATATGCATAATAATGAATTAGGTCGCTAAACCTTCCATAATAGATTTCTAAAACCCTAAATCATGTTGAAACCCTAATTCACTGTTGACTTCTATTTTTAGCTCATAATGACTTAAAATCACTTTTAACCATTTTTAGCTCAATGTCACTTTCTGAATATAACACATGTGACTGAAGTGACCTCTAGTAACCATGTTTACCCCTCTTTGGCCCTGGCTATAGTCTAACAGGGCAGTTTAGACCATTAAGCCTCCTCTCTGGAGCTCCTATTTGGAAAGGGAAATTATAGTCCTCCCTTCCCAAAATTTCTTGTTGTCAAGCAATACTAGTTCAGGGTGTTGCAACACCTGCTCTCTTTCCCAAGTATTGTCCTCTACTGGAATCCCTCTCCATCTTATCAAGCACTCTCCCATGACCCTGCTCCTTAGTTTCCTCTCTTGGAACTCCAAAGCCTCCTCCAGAAATAACTCCAACTGTCCCTCCTCATCCAATGGGGGAAGCTCCTCTAATGTGCTAATGAATTGTCCCACTGCCTTTTTTAGGCAAGACACGTGGAACATGTTATGAATCTTGCTCCCCTCTAGAATCTCTAGCTCGTAAGAAACCTCGCCTACTCGGTGCATGATCCTATAAGGACCATAAAATATGGGCTTGAGCTTCTTAGCCCCACTCTTCTTTAGATATTACTGTCTATAGGGTTGGAGTCTCAAGAAAACCAAATCTCCAAACTCAAAGCTATGCTCTATCCTGTGCCTATCCGCACTTATCTTTTGTTGGTTTTGCATCGTCTGCAGGTTATATTTCAATATATTGAGNTGTTGTCCTCCTACATAGTTCCTCAAATACCCTTCAACCCACTTGTTGACAATCTCAATCTGCCCATCTGTCTGAGGGTGATATCTGGTGCTAGGTGTCAACTCTGTTCCCACCAACTGAAACAACTCTCTCCAAAATGTCCCTATGAACCGACTGTCCATGTCACTGACGATGTTCTTCAGCAACCCATGAAGTTTGAAGACCTCCTCGAAGAAAAGCTTGGATACCTGAACTACGATGTACTCTGTCGGTATGGCATAGAAGTGAGCAAACTTGGTCAATATGTCAACCACTACATAGATACAGTCCTTACCTTGGACCTTGGGTAGACCTGTGATGAATTCCATAGATATACTCTCCCATTTCTTCTCTGGATAGGGAGTGGCTGAAATAGCCCTGCTGGAAGAGCATGCTCTGACTTGTTTTGATGGCAAGTCACACACTCACTCACATGTCTCATAACATCCTATTTGAGGCCCTTCCATGAGAACCTCTCTATGATCTTTCTATAGGTTTTGAAAAACCCCTGATGGCTTGCTAGAGGTGAATCATGAACTGCGATGAGGATATTCTTCTTGAGCCCTGAATATGGCACCAAGTAGACTCTATCCTTGTAAAATATGATATCGTCAATGAACCCATACTAGTCATCCTGTATTTGCCCATCCATCGCCTCACAAGCGAACTTGTTATTGGAATATTCCACTAACAAGTGGGATTTCCAATCTGTTGAAATCTCCATCAAAGAACATGTCGCAGGTCTCCTCGATAGTGCATCATCCATAATGTTCTTCTTCCCCTTGACATACTTTATTTCAAATTCGAATGCATGTGCATTCGTCACCCATTTTTGTTGGCTCTCACTGAGGTCCTTCTGCTCAAGAAAATACTTCAAACTGTTGTGATTGGTCTTAACCATGAATTTGTTTCCCACCAAATGTTGTTTGAACTTGGTCAAGGAATGCATGATTGCCAACATTTCCTTGTCATAAAAGGAGTAAAAAATCTCAGGTTGACTAAGCTTCTGGCTCTCGAATACAATGGGGTGTCCTCCCTGCATCAAAACTGCACTAATCCCTTCTCCAGATGCGTCACACTCTAGTACAAATGGAAAGGTGAAGTCTAGTAGTGCCAACACTAGACAAGTTCCCATGAATTCCTTCATGTGATCAAAGGCTTCCTATGATTTTTCGGTCCATCTGAAGGCCCCATGCTTGGTAAGATCTGTCAGCAGTGCTCCAAGTTGAAAAAAACATCAGACGAACTGCCTGTAATAACTGCACAACCCAAAGAAGCTCCTCAATTATGTCACGTTCCTGAGCGTCGGCCAATCCAGAATGGCCTTGATGTTCTCTTAGTGCACCTATACCCCCTGTGCATTGATGATGTGGCCTAATTAAAGAATCTATGTCATACCAAACTCACGTTTGGACTCTTTGGCATATAATGACTGTGCCTCCATGATGCTCAATACCTCATCTAGGTGCCTCATATGTTCTTGCCATGACCAGCTATAGATCAAGATGTCGTCGAAGAAAACCAAGACTGATTTCCTTAACTGATCCCTGAATATATGGTTCATGCAAGACTGGAATGTAGTGGGTGCATTGGTTAGCCCAAATGGCTTAACCAGGAACTTGAAGTGTCCAAAATGACATTGAAATTCCATCTTCTCTATGCCCTACTTTCAGATGTTGATCTGATGATATCCAGAGTGTAGATCAATTTTTGAGAAGAAAACTGCCCCATGTAGTTCATCCATCAACTTGTCAATGCGTGGGATAGGGTACTGGTTCTTGATGGTTTTCTTGTTCAAGGCTTGGTAATCAATGAAAATCCTCATGGTGCCATCCTTCTTCAGAACTAAGACAACCGAAGAATAAGATGGGCTACTTCTCAGTCTGATGTGTCCCATTGCCAGCAATTCCTTGATTGCCTTCTCTATCTCATCCTTGAACCTCCTAGGATGATGATAGGGGAGGGTGATCATAGGTTTTTCCCCCTCCTCCAACTCAATGGTGTTCTCAAACCCCCCTGTCAAGTGGTCTTCCTGGTGGAATTTCCTCAAAGACCTGCTGATGTCGTCCCAATAAATTCTTGATCTCTGGATGATACTTTTGTCGACCTTCTAAATCCTTTTGAGTAGTGATCAAGCATTATGCATCATATGCTACCTCCCCATGTATGAATAACCTCTCCATCCTCTTGGATGAAACTGTCCTAGGTGCTCTTGTTGACATACCTCTTAAAACAACCTTCTTCCCATCCTAATGTCTGAATCCTATTTCCAAGGTTTGGTATTTGGTAGTGATTTTTCCCAAGGTAATCATCCACTGAACTCCTAACACCACATATGTGTCCAATAGGTCAACCACATAAAATGTGTCTCTCACTGTGTATTTTCTTAACTTCATATCTAAGTTTGGAACTCTGTCTAGACACTCCACTGTGTGGCCATCTTCTACTGCAACATCAAACCCCTCAAACTCCTCTGTTTGAGGTTCCTGTCTCAATACTAGTGAAGCATCGATGAAGTTGTGGGTGTCCCCACCATCTATTAGGGAAATTTTTTGTTTCCCCTAAATAATCCCTCTGATACAGAGGGTATAATACCTGGGAACACCAGAAAGGGTCGCTATAACTCCTCCCTTTGTTGGTTTCCTCCTGTTAGCCTGCTTTATCGGTTGTGGGACTATTGGAGGATGGGCTCCTACCGATGTCTGTGGTATACGGGGAGGTTTCTCCTCTGGTGGTACTGAATCCTCATCTAAACTAGTGTATCCACTTTCCTTCTCCTCCTCATCACTGTCCATGCTATCTGTTGCTACCTCAATATAATAAATCTCTCCCTTGCCCATGCACATGTGGCCAAGGACCCAAGGATCTTTACAGCTGAAGAAAATATTCCTCCTCATAAGCTCTCACCTACTCTCATCATCCCACTTCTCCTTTCCCTTCCATTCTCTCTTGAATGGATTCCTGTCACGATCCCTCTGGGGCACACATGGTTTGGAGAAATTTTTAGTCTTTGGCACTGATTCTGACAGATCTTGAGTGTGAAGGATGGAATCCTGCAAAGTGGGAGGCTTGTATGCCTTCACCCATCCTCTCAAAGGCTCTGTGAGTCCTTCTGTGAATAGAGTGATCAGCCTAGGCTCTGATATATCTGTCACTGCCACAACCACTCATTGAAATTCTGTGATGAACACCTCTATTGTGCCAATTTGTCTCAACTGGTCTAGACCCCTGAAGTGTATCTCCAGATCCTTCCTGTCAAACCTGTCCATGATCCTATCTATAATCTCCCTATAGGAGGTGATGCGACTATGACCCAATGTCACCAGTCCATGATACCACCACTTGTGTGCCTCACCCTCCAAGTGTAAGGTCATGAAATTGATAGCCTCTATCTTGGTCATCTAGTTGATCTTGTAATACGTGTCTAGCTTCTATACCCAAGCTCTAGCGGCATATTTGGACAATCTATCGAAAGAAGGGATGGTGATTTTCCCAAATTTTTGGATGAAATCATGGATATTCCCCTAATACTGTTGTGGTCCTCCCCTCTGTGGCTCTCTGGGGTGGTTCCTGAGTCTGATTCCACAATAATCGACTAAGATCATCTCCTGATGGAAGTAACAAACCAATGTTGCATAGTCCCTCCTATACTCTGCAATGTTGTCTGCATAAGTGGGTGGCCTCTCTGCTATCAATGGCGGTGCTGCTACAAAGGGTGCCCTTTGGAAACTGGGAAACAAGGGTCTGGGAATCCTACTCGCAGAGGTGTATGTGTGAGAGGGTGACTGGGGTCCACTGCCTACTCTTGAGTTCCCCTATGATGCATGTGGGACTTGTGTGTTTGCGGTGCCCACTCTACCCAATATATCAACCACTTGTGCCAAGGACTGAGACATGGTCTAGTGACTAGCTAACATATCATTGATAACCTGCATGAAAGTTGTTTCTCGATCTATGGGGCCCTTGCCACTTCCCTCTGGTCACTCATATCTATCTTCTAGCATCCTCTCTGCCCCGCGCTCAGCCTCATGCTCTGCCCTTCTCTCTACTTCTCTGTGTTCCTCTTCCTCTTCCTCTGAGCTAGGAGGAAAAGGGGGAAAATCAGGCCTATGCCTCCTTTCCTTATGTCTGCTATAAGTGAAATATTTGTCACCTACGTGCTCACGACCCTCTAGGTCTTCTGCTGCACTCATTGTCTTTAGTCACAGGCTGGTAGGAATAAAGCTCTGATACCAATGTAATGTTCCTGACTTGGCTAGTCTAGGAAATGTTGCTAATGTGTGTGTAGGATCAATGGTTTACAACATATAAATGATCATACAAATAATAAATGTGACAAAGGACTGCAAATTTTGTATTATGATATCTCTATGGATTACAAAATGGATGAATGCGGCTAAATAAACTTACAATACTCGACTAGATCAACAGACAAAGGATCTTAGCCAGAATACAAATAAGCAACTAAAACATAATACCCGGAATATGGGAACATTGCAGAATCAGTGAATGCACTGGGACTATGGTAGCTCTGACGATAACTGTTGGGTGTCTGGAAAGTTGGGCCTAGGATCTATACTTCTCAGAATGGCCTGGAAATTGTCCCCAATGATGTGCCCTACTCTAGTCCTCAGTACTGGTATCTATCGAACCCCTCTGTTGATGAATCTGGACCTCAGATGGATACCCCTAGGGGAATGCGCCCCCCTTCTTCTAGAAAACTATGTCCTAGTGATTCCACCATCAGAATAAGACAAGATATGTCTCAAAATGATTGCCTTGGTCTAGTGGGAAATGGGTCAGAAGGGTTTCCCTGAATCTGGTCTGATGCTCACTCTGGAACCCCAAATGTGCCCACCAAAAGTGTTGCACGTCCAAGTCTGGAAAATGCATCCCAGTTGATTCCTCCATTGAAATATGATGAGCTACCATGAAAAATATGTGGCTTGCCCTCCTCTCAAATGGGTCAAAGGGAAATCTCAAAATTCTCCCCGGATGGGATAAGTCGACTAAAAACCCCCTCAGAAGTTGCACCCTCACTCTGGATGAATGAACCCTTGCTGTTGAACAATGTGTAACTCCTACTTGAGAATGATGGAAGACCTGAATGATCTTCCCAGTGACTAGGGTGTGTCTCAACATCGAAATCATCCACTAGTGTCTTCCTCTTGGAATCCACTAAACTATCTCTCTTGAGATGCGCCTCTTCTCCTCAATGACAAATCATAATCTGCGTAATAATGAATTAGGTTGCTGACCCTTCCTTTATAGATTTCCAAAACCCTAAATCATGCTCAAACCCTAATTGACTGTTGACTTCTATTTTTTGCTCATAATGAATTAAGGGCACTTTTAACCCTTTTTAGCTCAATGCCACTTCCGAATATAACACCTGTGACTCAAGTGACCTCTAGTAACCCTGTTTACCCCTCTTTGGCCCTAGCTATAGTCTAATGGAGCAGTTTATACCATTAAGCCTCCTCTCTGGAGATCCTGTTTGGAAAGGGACATTACAGTGCACAATACGTTGTAAGTGTTAATGTTGGCTAAGTGCAAGAATATGTTAAGGTTTGCAGAGTTGAGTGCAAGGGGTTGTAAGTTTCTTTGTGAAAACAGACTGTGTATATTGAGGCTCTGTGATAATAAGGTGTTGGCTATGTGCCTTGACCTAATTTTGGGAAGGAGGATCTGGTGCGTAGTGTCCATATCTCTTGTCCTCTGTTGATTTTGTCTCTGTGGATTTGTGTGCAAGAGAAACTGAATGTAAGAAGATTGAAGAGTAATAATGAAGAAGAAGAAGTTGGTGGATGTAGCCCCACACTGGGGTGAACCACGTATATCCTGTGTCTTGATGTGCTTTGTGTTATGTGAAAAGTGTTTTTTATCTTCTTAGTGTTGTTATTATAATGTATGATGAATTCATTTGATGTTATTGCTTAGTGCTTAATGGTATTAAAGATGAATGAATGCTAGATATGAGATAATGTTATGTACTAAGTGATTGAAAGTGTTTGATCTTTATTGTTATTGCGCTGATATGTAATAAGGGTTTAATCTACGATGTGAATGAGACTCATGAACTAATGCATATTGTTGTCTAAGTTCTCTGCTAAGTGTTGTAATCACATATCTATGTACCATCTTGGTTGTAGACACCTGAGTCCTGCAACCCCCCCTGCCTCTACCTCGGGTGAGAATTCATTTGCTTTGAAGGAGTTGCCAAAAGGGTCGGTAGTTAGGGTTTTGTTGGTGCGTTGTTGAAGCGTTGAACCCTGGGTCTTCCCCTATGCCAACAAATGGTTCTGTTGTCGGGACCTAAAACTGTGATTGCTGGGAACTGAAGAAAAGAGAAAGCTATGTGCATAGATATTCTTCTATCGTGTGCAATATTCTAATTGACTTACGAATCTCTGTGCTAAGAAATAAACCTAATCTAAAGAAAAGATGTAAGTTCTTAAATATTTGTGCTCTGGTAAGGGTAAGATAAGTGGAAATTTTTTCTTCAAAAGCATGAATATAGGTATGTTTGATAGATTATTTCCTAGTCTTAATGGTAGGGCATAGTTAGAAGAAAGAATTCATCTGAATATATAAATATATGTTATTCTTATACATAGAAATAATTTTTGGACTAATAAGTGGATGCAGGAACCTAGAAATATTGTTTGCAGATTGCAGGTCCGGCACTCTGATCCCATTTCGTAGTACATGAAAGGTTGGGGATCATTTAAAAGAAAGAGAGGATTGACAATGTGTTATAATTGCAGAAGATCGGGACATCTTGCTAAGGAATGCCCTGGTATAGGTCCTATTTTTCTTTATTGTAAATTTATTGGTCATGAGGTTGAGGATTGTCCAAGAATGATAACTAAAGTTGAAAATATGAACACAAGACAAGAAAAATATGAATAAAGTCAAGAGGATAAGAGAATGTTGGAGAATCATAAAGAGAAAGAGTCATAGAATATGTTAGTACATTTAAAAGAAGTAATGGATGATCACCGAGACACTAGTTTACCAGAGATCCTGAAAGAAAAACAACGCATAGTTACAAGAATAGAAGACTTCGACATAGACTATGTATTGGATGAAGAAACACACGTCAATATTATGCCAAAAAGAACTTGGGAATTTTTGGGAAAGCCTTCTATGGTACCTTCATTGGGAAGGATAGGCTTGTTTAAAGGAAATATGATAACCCTATGTGGAAGAGTTACTAATATACCTATGATTGTTCATGAAACATCGAATGAAGAAGAATTTGAAGTCATTAAATTTGTTGAGAACGATGCCCCTTTTTCACTTTCATTAGGAAAGAATTGGATTGAGAAGGATCATATCAGAAGTAAAATAGAGGAGGAAGATAAAGAACAAAAAAAACAAGAACTAAGGGAATAACCAGAAAAATAGAGCGACTAATAGAATAACAATAGGATAAGTCGAAGCAACATAGGACAAGAGAATTAGTTTTCGAAGTTGAAAGAATGTAGGAAGGATTGAAGAACTTGTCCATGCAAGAAACAAGTATAGCCACCCCAGAAATAGTAAGAGAAGGGACATTAACCTCAGAATCTATAAGAGCACATCAGTAGTGTGAATTCCTTTCACTAGGAGAGAATAAGAATACAAATGGAAAGAGGATTCCAAAAATTGTTAGAGAATCTCAAAACACAGGAAAGAAGTCCAGGAATCTCAATAAGAATAAATGTAAGATAGAAAAAATACAAGAAGCTACAGAGAAAAAAAAGGAAGACTTCACAAGAAGAAGATCTATAAAACTTGAACCTCACCGGAAGAACAAAACCATGCAAAATGGGACTTCACCATGACGAAGCTATATGACCGTTGGAGGTGCCCCGACCATTACAATGACGCCCCAAAATGGCTAGAAAACACAGTTATGAGCGAATGGACCATTGAGACCGCGCCATAACGGATGGATTCACAATGATGGTCACATTCCTTCTAGTTGGAGGAATCTGTTATGACTCTTGCTTATTTAACCCATTGCATGACGTGTGATGCAGGAGCATCGTAATCAATCCAACAAAGAAATCGCAAAAGCGAAGGACAGTTGGAAATACACCAATGAACATTTTGAAGACATTTTGAATTTCAAAAGAAGAAGCATTAATGTTACAGCTAGGAGGATGTATTTGCATTTATGTTTTGAAGATTTTAAAACAGATATTGAGTGTTTCTCTCATTTGTTGGATATGGAGGCATTTAATTGTAATGAATGTAAAGTAGATAGATTTTAATTTTGATTGGATAGCTAGAATTGTAGGAGGGAAAACTCTAGAAATCTCCCTCGCATGTATTGTATTGTAGGATTATTCTCATTATAATTGTAGGCTACAGAGCGAGAGAATAGGAGAGTAGAAGGAAAGATATTGTGGAAGTTTGTATAAGCATATAATTGTTGCTATTGAACTCATGTACATGAGCACTAGAATTAATACAAGAATGATTTGATTCCATTTCATGGTGTTGTCATGGTTGTTGTTTACATCTATTGAATGGTATGTTTACAATTGAGTTATATTGTCTATTATGCATTTGTTTCAATGCTATGTGTGTATGTATGCTCATGATTTCATGTTGAATGTATGAAGTCTGTGTGAGGAGAAGTATAAGTTTCAATTGTTTCTCTTCCTGAGAAATCCCACAAGGAGTCAAGCGAAAGCCCGCAAGGAGTGCATTGACGGGTTTTCTGAGTTTCATCTCAGAAAAGCTTAGGGGAGATACCATTGTTCTTATACCAAAAGAAGTGAAAGTATAGTATAGATTCGTGCAAGGTGTGCACAGGCCAGTTGAAGTCTTATACTTTTCCAACCAAGGAGAAAGGTTGAAGAACTGTTTTTGCAAGAAGTGCACATAGTTAGAAGTGTTGAATAGCCAGTGGTTATTGTGAATGTCACTATGAGTGCGTGAAAGAAAAAATTAGACATATTGAGTTTGTAGCAGCGAATTCAATCTTAGGAAGGATAGAGACTTCAAAGAAATCGAAGGAGGAACGAGGTTGGAAATCACCTCGCAGAATTAAGTTCAGGAGGAAAATATACCAAACTGTTTGGCCAGGATTTATCAAGCAATCGAATGAACGGTTGAAATTCTCAGAGGGAGAATCATCAAATTTCCATGGATCGTTGGATCTAGTGGATCAACAAGAAGGATAAGGAGGGAGACCTTACGCACTCACAAGATTAGAAGGGAGATTAGTTGTTAGATCTAGATCAACAAGGGTCATTGATCTCATGTTCAATTTTCATCATTTCATAATTCAGGGTTGTGGATAAATTTGGAATGAGAAGGAAAGAATCATGAAGGCACGATTCATGAAATCCTAATAGGATCTAGACTATTAGACCATGAAAGGAGATGGATCGTCGATCCACAACAAAGAATTTGTGAGTTCGTACTTTGAGGAAAAAGGTAAGTGTTGTTCCATGAACTCACGAGTCACAAAATCCCGATGAGCTCGGAGGTGGACCCCAAGACGTGACAGAGGTCATATGGTGAAGACTTAAGGGAGGAGCCAAAGAACTGTTAGACCTTTTTCGGGGTTTTGAGGATTGAAGGAGTTAAAGGGACTCACATCAGGGATCACGAAGTCACAAAACCTGAAATACCTTTTAGAGTGAATACTGTGGTCGCATTAGTTGGTCACGAGGAGCGCAGGTTAACGCCTTGTGCCTGTTCACGCAGGCATAACTTTTGGAAAGGACCTATGGAAACACATGTGTGTTGGATATTCCTATGGGAAACTAAAGAGTCAATCAGACTCAAAGGGGAGATTAAAAATTATCCTTAGACCGAGAGGTCGAGCATAACTTGTTGAGGTAGGGGTGTTGCGTTAGGTGGTATCAAAGCTTGTAATCATTGTTTTCTGTAAGCAAGGGAGACAGAAGGCAAGTTGTTATTGAATTATGCATGGAATAGATTGAAACAATGCCGCCAAGAAGACATCAATAAAGACTTATTCCCAATCTAGATGTGGAAAGGGAAATGAGAGAACTTTGTGCTCGATTATATGCTATGGATACAGCACAAAAATGGACAGCTGATGTTGGAGACGTCAGTGAATCCAAGAATGAAAATGGAGCTAGACCTGATGCAGAAGAAGTTGCAGTTGAGATGTTGCAGAAGAATGCCTCTTCAGAGTTGTTGGAAGAATAGGGGCCAAAGAAAATATGGACATCCCAATGTACAAAGGAAACTTAGATGTTGAGGAGCTACTATATTGGTTTAGATCTCTGGATAAATACTTCAACTATGAGGATGTCGAAGAAAACAAGAAAGTTAAACATGATATCACTAGACTTAAAGGGCATGCAGCATTGTGGTGGGATGAACTACAGGTTGATAGGCATTGCAAGGGAAAGAAAAGAATCAAAATCTAGGATAATATGGTTGCAAATATGAAAGCCAAGTTTATACCCATAGATTACCAAATTAATCTGTTTCAGAGAATGCAAAATTTGAGACAAAAAGGGATGACAGTGAGGGAATACATTGAAGAGTTTTATAGGTTAAACATTAGAGCTGGTCATCATGAAAGTGATGATGAGAAGGTCGTCATATATATGAGTGGTCTGAGATATGACATGCAATATGAGATGGGCATGGTGACGATTAGAAATGTGGAAGATGTTTATCAGATTTCTCTGAAGGCAGAAGAAAAATTGTCCCGAAAGCAAGGTCAAAGGGGCAGAGGTAGAAGCCAAAGTAGAGGCAAGGTAGTTTCCCAAGACAAAGTGTATAAGCCCAAGGAAAATGAGAAGAAACCTCATAATCACCTTGAAAGAGGAGGAAGTTCACAGGGAAGACAATATATCGATAGAAATACTTTTCTGTGAGCAAGAGGAAGAGGAAGAGGCAGAGGAGGTGAGATAAAGTATTTTGTCTATGGAAAAATCAGACACAAATATTTTGAATGTCCCGATAGGAAAAGATATGGAGGAGACAATCACATTTTATAAGTGTAAAGAATAAATGTTGAGGCAGTAGATGCAGAAGGAGGAAGATCATTAATGATGAAAACAATTCTCTTGAAACCAGAGAAGGAGATAGAGAATCTTGTCCATAAAAATAGTTTGTTCAGAACTACTTGCAAGACCAAGGATAGGGTATGCAAGGTAATAGTGAAAATCCAAAGTATAGATAATATAGTATCCACATAAATGGTGGAGAGGCTAGAATTAGAGACAGTTTCACATCCAAGCCCATACAAGGTTTCATGGTTGCAAAAAAGACATCAGGTAATAGTCACAAAACAATGTTTAGTTGAATTTAAAATAGGAGGTTATAAGGATGAAATATTATGTGATGTCATTCCCATGGATGTCTGTCATCTTTTGTTGGGGATACCGTGGCAATATGACATAAATGTTGTTCATGATGGAATAAAGAACACATACACCTTGGAGAAGAATGGTAGAACACATATGTTGTTGCCAATTGAAGACAAAAAGGTGAAAGCAAAAACAAGCAATACTATACTTCTCATGAGTGGGAAGGAACTTCTGGAGGAATTTAATAAATATAAAGACATGCAATTTGTTGTGGTAAGGAAACCTAGAGTCATCTTAACAAGTACTTCAATAGATGATCTACCAAAGGAAATTCAAGAACTATTGGAGAATTTCGCTAATATAGTGGTGGATGATTTACCTTGTTCGTTATCGCCCATCAGGAGTATAAGCCATCACATTGACCTTATACCAGGTGTGAGTTTTCCAAACAAATCAATGTATATATTGATGCCGCAGGAGAATGAAGAATTCAAGAAGCAAGTACAAGATTTGATGGACAAGGGATTGGTCAGAGAAATCTTGAGTCCATGCGTCGTGCCAATAGTTTTAAGTCCAAAGAAAGATGGTGGATGGAGAATGTGTACAGACTCAAGGGATATAAACAAAATCACCATCAGTTATAGATTTCCTTTACCAAGGATGGATGACTTGATGGATTGCTTGAGTGGAACAAAGTTTTTTTCAAAAAATGTTTTGAAAAGTGGATATCATCATATTAGAATGAGGGAAGGTGATCAATGGAAGACAAAATTCAAGACGAATGAAGGGTTGTATGAATTTTTTGTCATGTCGTTTGGTTTGACGAATGCACCAAGTACTTGTTGGAAAATGCTTAACAGGTAGCATATGATTGTCATTGATGGCAAGTACAACAGTGAAGATGGTAGGATCAGAGTGTGCATCGATGGACAAACAGGAACAACGAAGGCTCAGGAGGAATTGGCACAGAGTTGAAATTCTTCCAAGTAAGAAGGATGTGTAAGCTTGGAGGAGAAGCATCGTTGATCATTGGATCCCATCCAAAATTCCCGATGGCATGAGGACCGTCAGATATGAATAAAGACAAGAAGAGCACACACTGAAGAGAAGGATAGATCTCAGGCGTTAGATCTAAGCGCAGGATCCGACCACCGTTGGATCGAGGAAAACCTGCATGGTGTTTAAAGAACAAGGAGAAGTGGGCGTAATCACGATATTTGAAATCGCGACTTAATCTGAGCCATCAGATTGAGGTTGAATCTGGACCGTTGATCCCCGTCCATGTCGGCGTTTCAAGGATCAAGAGTTGGAGATGTCAAAGAATTTTTACATCAGGAACCCCAATTTCGCGATATGCGATATCGAGATTCAATCACAGCCATTGAATCAAGAATGAATCTGGACCATTGATTTAATGCCTTATCAGAGTTTTGTAGATCGGGACTTGAAGGTGTCGAGAACTCACATGGTGAAGTGGTGAAATTGCGAGAAGATCTGGGCCATAGGATCTGAGGGAAGTACGAAGGACCAATAGCTGTTAGATATGGTGAAGCTGCAAGGCAAATATGACAGTCATGGTCCATTGGATCAAGAGGACACGTGGCGAAAGATCATCATGTCGCTGACTGGAAAGTTAAAGGAACAGGGTTTGATCTTAGCCATCAGATCAAAGTTTGATCTTAGCCGTCAGATCAAGGTTTGATCTTGACCGTCGATCCGACTCCATCTCAGAGTCTCAGCTATCGTGACTTGGAGTGATAAGACCCTTCATCATAGGAACTGTGAGATGCAAATTCACGAAGAGATCTGGACTGTCAATACACCAAGATTCTAGACCATTGATATGATCTCCATCTCAGAGCTTCACCTATCGTGACTTGGAGTGACGAGAACCTCCAACTAAGGAACAGCGAGATGCGAGATCTCGAAAAGATCTGGACCGTTGATTCAACGAGATCATGGATCGTCGATCAGGGTCTATGAAGATCATGAGTTCGCAGCGCCTTTTAGCACAACCTGTTGTCACTGCGTATGGTCACGTGGAGGAAGGACCTAGTGCAAATGAGCTCCGCCTCAGAATTTCAGAGCTCGTGACATGGAGAGTCAAGATGTCTCATCGTAGAATCTCTGAATTGAGAAAGTGAGAAACGGGTAAATAACGACAATACCCTTCAGAGTTAATCCAATGGTGCAAGTGAATTTGAACAAGATCGGAGGGCTACTGTTGCATGACACAGTGAAACTTCTAGTAACCATTGATGGTTTCTACCAGAGGATGCGAAGAGACTTCAGTGTGATTTCCAGAGGAGCAGAAGAGTCACATGGAATCTGCCAGTGGAATGAAGACGGAGGTGATTGACAGCTGGATGGGATTGAGGCTGTAACTGAAATAGAGAAGGTGATCTCGACTGTCACAAAGAAGATGAAGAGTCTCAACTGCCAGAGAGGCTGAGGAATCTCAACATAACATCCAGTGATGCTGAACGCGTGGGAAAACCACCAGAGAAGCTAAAGAGTCATGATGATGATTAGCAGAGCACTCGAGAGGTGGAGCATAACAACGTGGAGTCAACATGCAGAGGATTGCGAGAATTGCATTCACAAGGTGCACAGAAGCTATAAATACAAAGTACAGAGAAGAGAAGGGGTTGCGGTTGCTGTTGGAGGTTTCCATGAATGTTGTTGGTGAAGGTGTTTCATGTGTGATGAAGGGGGAGAGTACAGCAGTTGAAGAGCACAGAAGAGGAACTATGCAGTGAATGGACATGGAACACAAAGAATAAAAAGTGGAAGAACAGATAGTGCAAGTGATGTGTGCAAAAAGGCAATGAGGCAGATAGAGCAACGAAATGCAGCAGAACAGTGATGAGTCTGGTAAGCCATTGTTGAAAATCATATCACTGTAATAAGTTTCAGTAGCAAATATTTATATTTCAGGGTGGTTGGGTGGAGCTATGGAGGACTTGTGTCCTCAAAGGTTCAAGTGGGTACTTGAACACAGGGAGTTGGTGCTTCCTTCTAGTTGGTGGTAGAGAAACCAGGGAGTTGGTGCTTCCTTCTAGTTGATGCAAGAGAAAACAGAGAGTTGGTTCTCTCATCAAGTTGCAACTTGCAAAGCTGAGGTTGTAGCCTCATTATGAGTTGGTGCTCATATGTATGATACTGTAAAGAATGTAACCATTACTTATCATATAAAGAAAAAGAGGTTTTTACCTTGCATGGGTTTCCTCGGGAAATATCTGTCTCTGTGTGTTTCATATATGTGAATGATGCTGAAAGTTCCATTGTTTATTTCCCTGCATTATTGTGATTATCATTCAGTGTCTCTACAATGAGTTTAAAAGAACCATAATTGTTTAAGCACAGAAACAACTGATTCACCCCCCTCCTCTCAGTTGTCTAACAATTGGTATCAGAGCCGGCCCCCTTTTATCTAAGGGTAGATCCTAGAGCTTAAAAATGTCAAACCATGAAGGAAATTCAACCAATAAGGCCCCTCTATTCAATGGAACAAACTTTGCCTTCTGGAAAGTTATAATGAGAACCTATATAATGGCTTTAGGTGCAGATGTCTGGGATGTGGTAGAGATTGGTTATGTAAAGCCAATTGTGCTAGCTAATAAGGATAACAAACTAGAATTTAGCTTCAATGCTAAGGCTATGAATTCTATCTTGAGTGGGCTTGCAGAAGCAGAATTTGTGAAAGTTATGCACCTAGGAACTTCCAAAGAAATGTGGGACAAACTCATGAATAGTTATGAGGGTAATGAGAAGGTAATGGATGCAAATCTTCAAACCTACATAATACAGTTTGAACAGCTGAAGATGAAGGAAGATGAAACTGTTGGAAAATACTTTCTGAGGGTAGAATAAATGGTAAATGCAACGAAGGCACTTGGTGAAACAATTGGGGAACCTTCTTTAGTTCAGAAAATCTTGAGATCTCTCCCAGATAGGTTCAACCCGAAGGTCTCTGCTAT
>JASDQU010439680.1:88387-117612 GCA_032191745.1 Picea mariana | reverse complement strand
CTAATTGTATGCAATCGCCACCACTTATAATTGCAGCCGCCAATTTAGAGCTACCTATTCATTTGGGAGTTTTTCAGCAACACCTTGAAGAAGCCAAGGTCAAGGATTCCCTTGACATATTCAATATGGATGCACCTTCAAATTCAGAGGAGTAGGAATTTATTTCTCTTATTAGATCCTCAAATCCAACTAATGAAAAGTTTCCAATGAAGAATAGATTCATCAAAAAGGTAGAATCCATTCCCAAGATAGACATTTCATCTTTATAGCCAAAGACAAAAATCATTTCTTCTCTGTGAGAGAGATTTAATCATAAAGTTCACAGGCCTATAGCCTAGTCCTCAAGCAGTATAAGTATGGATTTTGGAGCACTAGAAGGTTCAAGGTAAAATATCTCGCTTTGCTTGTGGTAGAGGTTTCTTTCTGTTTTTATTTTTTATCAAGGAGGAGAGAGAAATTATCTTAAGATTAGATCCCTATTTCATGGGATCCAAGGGAATGTTCCTCTCCCATCAGTCCCTTGACTTTGATCTAGAAGTGGAAATATCAGTTGCCCCTATATGGATCAATATGTTGCACCTCCCCATCATCTTCTAGGATGAATCCACTGTTAAATACATTGGAGATAAGTTGGGTCATTATATTGAAGGAACTGAGCCAAAAGGAAATATTTATTCCTATGCTATAATTTGTGTGGAAATCAATATAGAGAAGGGCCTTTTGAAGGAGGTGCAACTGAATATGGAGGGTCAGAGTCAATTTCAAGACCTCAACTATGAGCAGATTCATTTCAAGTGCAATACTTGTGGCGAGTATGGACACTTTGCAACAAGATGCCCAAGAATCCAGTAAATCTAACCCCTCCAAAGAAGTATATAAATCTTTCGAATGAAATGGAGCATGAATATTTTAAACAGATATCTAGAAGGCATAAGAAGTAGCAATCCAAGGGGCCATAGACTATAAAAATATCCCAATCTAGCTCATCCATCTCTTTCAACAATAAATTTGAAGTTCTTGAAGATCCAGAGGAAGCAAAAGAGGAAAGGATTGAGGTAGATCCATTGAAGACCCATTTAGATCCTAAAGTTGGAACATCTTCTGAGGTCCAAGTAGAACCAAAGAATATTATACCAAAAAACACATAAGAGACCCCATATGTAGCAAGAATGGCAACTCTCTTGGGAAAGGAAGCATGAATAAAAGAAGAGGAAGCAAAGGACACAATGGAATATGAGGAAGATGTAGAGATGGAAGAGAAGGTTGTAGGGGAACATGACCATCCCACTGTACATTTTCTCAAAACTTTTGATTCCCCTTCTTTTGCATAAATCCTATAGAAATGTTCATGTCCCTCTCCCCCGCTAACAAGGGGAAGAAAATCAAGTCAAGAGCAAAAAGAGAAAGAGGTGGAATCAAATATTCTCTTGGGCTATCAACTAACTCTAGACTCTACCTTGTTTCATGGGGGGATTCTTCAAAAGCTATAATTATGTTTTGTTTCTACATTTTAATAAGCAAGCAATTTGTCAAAATTTACTCTTGTAATTATGAAATAGTAAAATTGAATTAGTATAAAAAACATGATTGGACTCCTCCCTTTTATCTCTTTCATGAGAGAAGAATATATCTACAAGATGGATTCATCCTCCAAAACTTTGTATTATTTGGTTGTCCAATTCTATTGTGGCATTTTATTTAATATAATATATAACCATTTTTATATAAAAAAAAATACTTAAACACAACTTAATAAAAAAAAAATCAAAATCATTTTATATATTTCATTCAAAATTACACTTTTAAGAAAAAAAAATTGGGTCTATGATTTTATATGATTTAGTGTATTTATGGAGTCTATGATAAAATAGAAACTTTGAAGTTTATTTTAGAGTGGTGGTCTTAGGAGAACTTATCATCGTTTCATAGTTGCTTAGAGACATTGTCATAATGAGTGTCATGCAATGGGTCACCCCTAATAACAATAAAAGGTCTCTAGGTGGTCTCTAGTGTATAAGGAAATATATACGAACATTCTATATGTAGAAAATCCATACTAAACCCACCACACCTCTCCCAGAATATAAATAAAATAAATAAATAAAATCTAGAATTTGAAATCATTGTTCACTCATATTCCCTCCACTCTGAAGAAAAGTGGTAACCAACAAAAGTGGGTGAGAGTTCAAAGATGGGATGAGGCGCCAAAGGGGCATTTTTAGTAATGAAATGTGTAGTCACTAGGGGAGAAAATGGCAATCCCACCTTTTGAATTTTCCTTTCATGATTACACTTGAATTTTGAATGAAAAGTTCCATTGCGTAACACATTTTAATTTATAATTATATTAACATCTTTGATCGTTTCAATTTCATATTTTATAAAAATTAATTTATAATTATGATTTAGGAAACTATTATGATAATAGTAAATCTTATTACCATAATAATATAATATAATTTTTTACATATACTTATTATTTATGTAATAGTTATAATTATAAATTTTATTATAATTATTATTTATTTATGTAATATTTATAATTATAGATTTTATTATAATTATTATTTATGGAATATTATAATTATAAATTTTATTATAATTATTATTTATAAAATATTTATAATTATAAATTTTATTATAAATATTTATTGTAATTTTTTATATTAATTATATTTAGTAAAGATTATATTAATATATATTTTTATTTTAACAGAAAGTTAAGAAAATTAGTGAATTTAATGATGATTAGCAAAAACTAAAGAAAAATGCAAGTCAAGAAAGTAGAGTTCCCCAAACTTATAATCTCAACCAAAAAACTTTACACACCATTTAAATGGTGTGTTAATTAAAGGGGGAAATGGAGTTCTTTCCTAAATGTTTTTTTAGGGGATCAAAAAGTAGCATAAATTTAAGAATTCATATAGATGAATGGAGTGATCAAACTAGTGGAATTGCTCTAAGGGATTAAGAGGTAGTATGAATCAAACGAAACAATCCTTTTGGCCAAATCAACATAATCATTTCATTATAATTTATAACCATCATCTAGTACACCTCTTCTCCTTCCCATTGATCTTTATTCTCCTCCAAAGGATTTTTTTACTATTACTGTTTTTATCTATAATCTCACTTCCTTAATTACTATGATTCACCCTAGACTATCATTAAATAAGATAAAAAAGATTTAAGTAAAATTTCACATCTAAAAATCTTTTATGACAAAGTCCCAACTTTTATTTTTCAAATCAAACAAATATCGTATTCACAAATTTAACCAAACCAATTTCACAAAATTAATGAGAAGATGAGAGACCTAAATATGAAGATCGTTAAAACTAAAAACTAAAAATAACAAGAATTTTTTTCTCCTCCTTAATCTCTATCTACAATGAAAATCACAATAAACTAAAGTAGATTAATCCATTCATAGACTCAAACTACATAACAAGTAAAAAAAAAACTAAGAATCTTTTATGACAAAGTCCCAACTTTTATTTTTCAAATCAAACAAATATCGTATTCACAAATTTAACCAAACCAATTTCACAAAATTAATGAAAAGATGAGAGACCTAAATATGAAGATCATTAAAACTAAAAACTAAAAATAACAAGAATTTTTTTCTCCTCCTCAATCCCTAACCATAATGAAAAGCACAATAAATTAAAGTAGATTAATCCATTCATATACTCAAACTACATAACAAGTAAAAGGTAAAGAGAAATGAGAAATAGATGGATTAAAAGTATTAATGAATATGCTCCATTTTCTTATCTCACTCCAAACAATTTGGTCAATTATTTTCTCCACGACTTAGTCATCTTTTCAACTCTCATAATGATATGGGTGGTACCCATTTACTTCTTTTTTTCAGATGAAAAATCGCTCAAAAATATATTGATGTTATAATTTTTTTACATCTTCGTCAAATGTAATTAAGACTAATAAAAATAATTGTTATTCTATAGTAACTCCATTGCAAGAAAATAATGCCTTCAACCCAATCATGTCATCCATATCATCCTATAGTGCACCTGGATAAGCTGCTGAAAAGAATCGTCTTTGCCCAGCCTATATTAGTAAAAGGGAGAGTTCCATATCCCCTTTCAGATGATAACAAATGCACTCCAGTCAAAACAGATTCAAGAATTAGAAAATGTTTATATGATTTGCGGTGCCCTCACTTTCACCAT
The DNA here is from genome assembly GCA_032191745.1 of Picea mariana. Classification (NCBI taxonomy): domain Eukaryota; kingdom Viridiplantae; phylum Streptophyta; class Pinopsida; order Pinales; family Pinaceae; genus Picea; species Picea mariana. The sequence goes on along the minus strand of JASDQU010439680.1, from coordinate 113,416 downwards.
CCCATGTAAAATAGCTTAGTTTACCTATGGGAGAATGTAGTGCTCTCTTAGAAAGCTTGTCCGCCTCCTCATCTGATTCCCTATAAATATGCTGGAAGTTAATGCCTTGAAAGACTGCCATAAGTTCTCTTATCCTCATCTTCCACCCTTCGATATTGATCGCTTGCAAATTTCTTTTTTTATTAATCTAGTCGATGATTACTTTAGAATCCCCCATGAACTGCAAATGATGAATATTTAGACGATTCGCAATCCAGAGTGGCGCCCATGCTCCCATCAATTCAACCTTTGTGTTGGTTCCTACACCACAACTAAAAATCCATCTATAATTCGGAGCCCCAATACATTTCAGCATCCCTCCTGCCCCACATCTTAGGCCCCCTACCTCTGCCGCCCCGTAAAAAAAAGCCATTGTATAACCTTAAAGTATGAAGAAAGATTTTATTCTCAATACCTGGGGTTTGTTGACAACCAATCTTTTATGGAGTGCACCAAAAATCTTAATGTCCGAGAAAATTTATTTTTCTTTCATATGTCCTTTTTGAATGGTACGTCCTTTCCGTTTTACTTGCTTTTTCTTTGATTTTATATGGTATATTCACTCTCATTATCCCTACCATACTAAGTCCCTACCCTACTAAGGGAGAATGTTCAGTTTTCATGTCCAATTATGCAAGTTCCCCACTTTCCTTTTTTCCTTCTTGCATCAATAATCAACACCAATACTTGAAAATGTCTATTTACTAAACAACAATTAGCAATACTTGAATTTTTATTTTATTTTTATATCAAGAATGCACTTTATGGATTAAATATTTAAGCTTAAAATTCATATTAAAAAAATAGAAATAATGAAGAAATATCATTACTTCCCCATCTATCAAATACATATTATAATTTAATAAAATAAAAGTAATAATAAACTAATTCAACTATATTACATATATCTTATCAAATAATATGAAATATTAAGTAAGAATAAGGGGCTATGACTGCATTATTTGATAATAGACAATAATATTGAGAAAACAAGACGACTAAGGAAGTTTTGATAGGGATGGAGGTGAGGGTTTGTAGCAGTTTAGGGTTTGATTCAGAGAGATATGGTGAGGACTAGAGGGGGGAGCGCGGTTCTCTCTTATAATAATATTGTAGTGAGTGAATGGTGGGTTCCCTCTAGAGACATTCTGGTTCACCCAAATATAGCCAATGTTGAGGACAAAGTTTATGAAGCAGGAGGGGCAGGGAACAAAGAAGAGGAAGCCCAACACACTAATCAAGAAGAACATAGTTAGGAGTAGACTATTATGTGCAGTTCAATCCATTGTATTTTGAAAGTAGTTGAAACCCCCAAATATGAGATCATATCGACAAAAATAGGGGAACACATCTAGTACATGCAAGACCATGTTTTCATCGACAAATTCATGGGTATTTTTCCCATACAATGAGCTTTGGTTTGGTGGATCAAAATGAACTAGAAACCCAAAATCAATGGGGATCTAAAACTTCACTCCAAATATTTCTTTACAACAATTTTCACAAACCTGGAGGATTGAGATAGTATTTTTTAAATGGCCCTTATTTTTTTTAACTCAACATGACTATATCTTCACCCCCAGACAAAAAAATTTAGTCCAGACAAGCAGTACTTCTCTACTACACTAGTCTGGATCTGTTTATACTCATTACTATAGGAGTTCTAAGAGGAAAAAATATTGGAAGGCATAGGAAACACCCTGTGTTATTTCATTAAAATTTCAGAGGTAACTAAGCAGGGTCAATACACATCATATGCCCACATATGTGTCTACAATAATATCTCCAAACCCTTTCCATAATCAATTTGTTCGAGTTATCACAATTCAAAATGGATGAATACCATTAACTATGAGCACATACCATTTCAATGTAACCAAGTAGGGTCGATACGCATCATATGCCCACATATGTGTCTACATGAATATCTCCAAACCCTTTCCATAATCAATTTGTTCGAGTTATCACAATTCAGAATGGATGAATACCATTAACTATAAGCACATACCATTTCAATGTCGCAAATTCCATGAACACAACCATCTCTTTCAAGACTACCTGTTAAATGTTCCACAACTGCAAACTAGGAACCCCATTATAAAATACACAAAGGGTTTTGAGAAGGTTCTAGCAAAAACACGGCCCACCAGAAGTCCCATAGCACCCCAGGCTCACAAGGATATCAAAACCAACAACATCTTTGAAATTCTATTTCAAAACCCTGAAGAACTTAACAACAATATTAGGAAGGAAAACTAGGAGAAACAACTAGTGGTGATTGAACAAAGCACAAGCAAGAATCCATAGGAGGAAATAAAGTGGCCCAAAATGATGGATAAGTTTGCTCCAAAAATGGATGAACAATACGAAGATATGCTGGAAAATGACGAAGTCCACAGTGAATCAGGTGATGTACAGGAATTGGACCTTGGTGGTCTCGATATATAATCCTTAGATACAATTTTGGAATGGAAAGATCCAAATTCTATCCTAGATCAGTAGAGTTCAACTCTTAAAAGATGTCCTAGTTCATACTAGAGATTAGTAAAGTTAGGATAAAAAAGGTAAGCACTCTGCATCCTCCTCTCTTGGTGTTAAAATTGATGCTTCCAAATATTTTTCCAAAATCTCTAAAGAAGAAAAAAAGAAACTTCATAGAAGCAACAAAAAACTCCTTCGGGCACTGGGGAACTTCTGGTTAATTTTGAGTGGATTGCGCTTATGACAAACAAGTTCTCACCCACTCCCCCTAGTTCTTCATGAAGATCATATCCCGTAACATCAGAGGCCTGAATGGAAAAAGTAAGCATAGGCTTATGTGGAATAAAATCCTCAAAGATAAACCCACAATAATAATGTTTCAAGAAACTAAATGCTACAATGACTTGATTACAAGAATTTCAATCAAAATCTAGAAAGGCTCCCAAGCGATTGCAATAGATTCCCAAGGAGTGGTGGGGGGATTGGGTTTTCTTTGGAACCCTACAAAAATTATAATGGCATACGTATTTTCAAGACAACGAGCCATATCAACTCAATTTTACCAAGTTGGATCAGTAGAGTCAAGATTTATAACCAATGTCTACTACCCACAAACTATCCCAAACAATCTCTTCTTTATAAGCTCCTTCCATGCACTCAAAACAATTATTGGGGACAATCACTAGTTAGTAGGAGAATATTTCAACATCATAACCTCTCTTATTGAGAAGAGGGGATGGATTTGTTGAAATATTGTAGCTTGGACAAGTGTTCTTGGCCTTGGCAAGGTGTCATGCAAGACAAGGACACATGAATTAATGTTTCTCCAAGTCATTTAAATGTTTCCCGAGTCTAACTTAGGAAAATAAGATTAATTAATTTTATTAATGATCATTTAAATTTTTCCTAATTCAAACTTAGGAAAAGGGAATTGTTAATCACTATTAATTAACTCTTTGTTAGAAGATTCTTTGATCTTATCCAGAAAGTCAAAGTTAGTTTCAGATTAGATCATAGCCATTGATTTGACAAGTTGGGGATCTAATCTCCATCATTGAATCAACTAGCTGGAGATTTAAAAGCAGAGGGGATGACTTGAAGAGATGCATTTTTTTGGTGAATGACATCAAGAGGGTTTCTACAACAAATTGAAAGTGTGTGAAGAGAATCCGTTTGGAGAAAAATTCTTAAGGAGATAGGAAATGGTTTTCCACTTCATCTTCCATCAACCAATAACTAGTGAAAGTGAAGGTCGATTCTTAGAGATTAGAGGGTTGTGAGGGTCAATATATGTAGGGGTCACATGTTGGGTGATTCGTGGAAGAAAGGGGGTCAAGTATGGTTTGTTTAGTAGCGATGAAGAGAGGGAGGTTAGGTTGCAGTATTAGTCGCTCCCTTCAACATCAGATCTAGCCTCAAGAAAGGGGTTGGAAGCTACCCTAACCGCCAAATCAGCCATATATTCGTTGGAGAAAAGAGCCATGTGGACCGTGTCACTGGTGGGAATAATTTCAAGAGCCTGGGGCTCAATCGAGTGTTGTTTTTCTAAGTTAGATGTGTGTTAGGTTTGGCCACATATTTTTCATTGTATATATTACATTTTTTGGATTTGCTGAGCAAAAGAATAAACCCTCGTTTGCTGGTTTTCCCTGGAGTTGGGGTTTCCAGGGTATCTCTAGTGTCTATAATTTTGTGTGATTGGTTTCTATATTATTTCCACTATGCATTGCAAGTTATTTTACTCAATTATATTTTTGTTCATAAATCAGAATTAGAATTGGTTGGTGTTCTTGTTTTGGGCATATAAAATTTATTGGAACATAAATTAGTTTGTTGGGTTTTACAGAAAAATAACATGGTATCAGAGCTTTTCCCTTGAGAAGGGAGCCAATGGTTTACATAGGAAGTCTAATCTAGCAATATTATTCATATCGAGGAGGTTGTGATAGTAGGGTTTTACAAAAATGTTTATTTCAGGTATCAAATTCAAGGATAGGTTAGATGGAGAATCTAACTTTGGCATTTGGAAGGAGCATATATTGGTGTAATTAGAGGAGTACGGCCTCAAGGAATTAGCAGAGAAGACTATTGCAATTCCAATTGATGAAAAACAAGATAAATATCACAAGAAGAATGATTCCAAGGCAATGTGTATCATTTTGGATGGGGTTAAGGACCATATAGTCCCTCACCTTTCAAGATTGGAATCAACTAGGAAGATGTGGGAAGCCATCATTAAACTGTACTGAAATTGAAACCTCAACATAAAAATGGTTTTGAAGGAGAAACTTTGAAATACCAAGATGGGAAAGGGGGAATGTGTATCCTTCTATCTCACCAAACTTAGACAAGTTAAGTATGAATTGGCAGTTGTGGGAGAGATTGTGGATGGAACTGAACTAGTTAGGATAGCCTTGAATGGATTCACAAAGTCATGGGATGTCTTTGTGAGAGACATTGTTTCTAGGGAACACACTCTAGATTGGGATCAATTGTGGGATAACTTCATGAAAGAAGAGTTGAGGTTAGCATCTCTCAATGGTAGCAACAATCATCATAAGGGTGAGGAATAAGAGAACATTTCTCTCACGGGAAAAGGCAAAGCCAAAACCAAGAAAGGATCAGGTAGTGGGCATACCTCCAAGGGAGAGAAGAAATGTGACATGAGCAAAGTCAAATGATTTGCTTTTCACAAGACATGTCATTATGCTAGTGAATGTCCTAACAAAAATAAGGATAAGAATAATACTCAGACAATAGCTTCAATGGACATTGATGAATTTTCTTCCAGATTTGATGAGGATTTATCACTCATCTCTTGCCTCTATAGCTTAGGCACATAGGCCACATGAGTGTGGTATATTGATAGTGGTGCATCATATCATATGACAAGAGTTAGAAAACACTTCTCCAGTTTCAGATAAGAAGAGATGACTTTTGATATAGAAATGGTGAATAAGTCCAAGTGTACTAAAGTAGGATGAGGGACAGTCACCTTTCAGAGGGAGTCAAGCAAGACATTTTGTTTTACAGATGTGTTGTACGTACCAGGAATGAAAAAGAACCTGATATCAGTTTTGGTTCTTCAAGAAAAGTGGTATGATGTTTCCTTTAGAGGATCGAAAGTGTACATTCAACCCATGGGGTCAAAGCATGCCAAGATGATAAGCATCAAGTCACGTAAGTTGTACAGGTTGCATTTTGAGTCACCTCAGGCATTGATCAACAACAGTAAAGATATGGGAGTGTTTTGGCATAGAAGGACGGATCACTTACATCTTGGGGAACTTAATGTGCTCAAGGAGATAATGACTAGCCTTCCAGAGTTGAGTATCGAGCACAATGACGTGTGTAAAGGGTGTGCCTTAGGAAAGTATGTGAAGACAACTTTTCCAAGTAGTGATAATAGATCGAAGGGCTATTGGACTTAGTGAATTCAGATGTATGTGGGAATACGTATTTAACATCCTTGACATGATGTGAGTATTTTGTCACATTCATGGATGATTTATCTAGGAAAACCTGGATCTACTTCATGAGGACCAAAGATGAGGTCTTCAGTTGCTTCCAATAGTTTAAGGCTCTTGTGGAGAATGTGACATGAAGGAATATAAAGGTTCTTAGGTCAGATGATGGAGGTGATTACACAGGTAAATACTTCAAGGAATTATGTGCATAGGAAAGGATCAAGAATGAATTGATAGTTCCCTACAACCCTCAGCGGAATGGGGTAGTGGAACAAAAGAACATGGCCATTGTTGGTGTTTCTAGAGCTATGTTGTATGATCCGGATCTGCTCAAGTTGTTATGGGTAGAGGCATGCAATACTATAGTATACATACATAACATGATTCCTCACAAAGTGTTGGGGAGATTGACCCCTAAAGAAGCATTTACAAGGAAGAAGATGGAAGGTGGTCACTTCAGGATCTTCAATTTCCTAGTCTATTGTCATGTTCCCTTTGATAAGAGGATGAAGATCGATTCCACTGCATATAAGGGGATATTTATTGGTTACAAAGAAAATTTGAAGCCATATTGAGTCTATGTTATAGCATTAAAGAAGAAAGTGGTCAAAAGGGATGTAATATTCGAGGAGAAGAAGGCTTTAAAGAAGTCTTATGATGTGCCAATAGTAGCAGAGGATTGGGATTTGGTAGCTCCAAAGGAGGAACATGAGTCAGAGGTACAAGTCACAGGGACATGTACAAGTACATGGACTGATACTCAGATAGAGGATTGGGATGAGGAACATGAAGCTCCACCCACCGTTATTGTACCTCCTACTGAAGGGAGGAAGAGGAGTCTATAGATTTATCATAAATTACAAGATTCACAGGAGTTTGTGGGTGCTCCTAGGACGAGTGTCAGACATAGCATGCCACCACAATGTTATTCAAGGTATATGGAATTGATGAGTGATCTCATTAATAGGGATCCTTCCAGTTTTGAGGAGGCATCAAAGCATAAGGTTTGGCGAGATGCCATGGTGGAGGATCATGCCTCCATCATAAAGAATGATGTTTGGGAGGTGGTTCTAAGATCTGAGGGAAATTCAGTGGTTGGGTCTCATTGGATCTATAATATCAAGCATGTTGTAGATGGTAGCATTGATAATTTCAAATCTAGGTTTGTGGGTAATGGATTCTCTCAGAAAGAGATATTTGACTATGACAAGACATTTTCCCCATTAACCAGATATACTTCCATTAGAGCCATGATATCATTAGCATCAAAGATGGGTTAGAAGATTGATTATATGGACTTCAAGATGAAATTCCTCAATGGATTTATTGAGGAGGAAGTGTATATAGAATATCTAGAGGGTTTTAAGGTATATGGGAGGGAGTCCCATGTATGCAGACTGAAGAGAGCATTATATGGTCTCAAACAAGCACCCAGAGAGTGGTATGAGAGAATTTATAGTTACTTTCATGAAATAAGCTTCGTGAATAATGAGACAGATTCAAATCTCTAGTATATCATGATAGGGGGGACAACCACTCATTCTCATGTTGTATGTGGACAATATATTTTTGATAGGTTCATAGAGGCTTATTGCAGATTGCAAGAGGTATATTGATTCAAAGTTTGATATGAAGTATTTGAGGTTGATGCACTGTGTTATTGGATTGGAGGTGTGGCAACAAGATAGCAAGATTTTCCTTGGACAAGGAAAATACACAGTGGAGATCTTGAAGAGGTTTAGGATGCAGGAATGTCAGCAGATGTCTACACCCATGGTTACTAATTGGAAGAAGATATATTCTTCCAAGCAGGAGGTAGTGGACCCCACCTTATATAGGTAGTTGATAGGCTCTCTCATGTATCTGGTCAATACTAGGCTAGACATTTTTTTTGTTGTGAATACTCTCAGTCAATTCATGGTTGAACAAAGGAGTGCACACTAGAAAACAATGAAACATATATTGAGGTACCTTCATGGCACATTTGAGTATGGTTTGAGGTATGCTCAGGGAGATGGAGTGAATTTGATGGGATTTATAGATGCAGACTGGGCAAGCAATGCAGTGGACATAAAAGCACTTCAAGGTGTTGTTTCAGCTTGGGATCGGGGGTTGTCTCCTGGTTTAGCAAGAAGAATAAGTCTATTGAATTGAGTTCTACGGAAGCAGAATACATGGAAATGAGCATGGAAACATGTGAGGCCTTATGGATTCAGAAACTGTTAGTGGAATTGTTCAATTAGGAGATAGATCTGACCATCATTCACTGTGATAATCAAATTTTCATAAAACTCTTTTAGAATCCATCATTTCATGATAGGTTGAAGAACATCGACATCATGCATCACTTCATTCGATATTGTGTATAGAAGGGTGCAGTCCAAATACAAGATGTGTCTATAGATGAGTAAGTGGAAGATATGCTCACCAAGGCCTTGATGAAAGGTAAGTTTGTCTACTTTAGGGATAAGATGGGAATAGTGGAGAACACCTTCCTTGCTAAGAGGTAGTGTTGAAATATTGTAGCTTGGAAAGGTGTTATTGGCCTAGGCAAGGTGTCATGAAAGCCAAGGACACATGAATTAATGTTTCTCCAAGTCATTTAAATCTTTACTAAGTCTAACTTAAGAAAATGAGACTAATTAATTTGATTAATCACTATTAGTTAACTCTTTGTTAAAAGCTTCTTTGATCTTATCTGGAAATTCAAAGTTAGTTTCATATTAGATCGTAGCCATTGATTTGATAAGTTGGGGATCTAATCTCCGTCGTTGAATCAAATAGTCGAATATTTAAAATAAAATGTGGTGACTTAAGGATATGCATTGTTTTGGTGAATGACACCAAGATGGTTAATGCAACAAATCAAAAGTGTGTGAGGAGAATCCATTTGGAGAGAAATTATGAAGGAGATAGGAAGGGTTTTTCGACTTCATCTTCCATAAACCAATAACCAGTGAGAGTGAAGGATGAATCTTGGATATTAGAGGGTCGTGAGGGTCAAGATCTGCAGGGGTCACATGCTGGGTGATTCGTGGTTGAAATGGGGTTGAGTCTAATTCGTTTAGTAGCAAGGAAGAGAAGGAGGTTAGGACACAATCTTAGACACTCTCTTCAACATCATATCGATCCTCAAGCAAGGCGCTGAGAGATACCTTATTTGCCAATTCAACCATCTATTCACTAGCAGCAAGGGGTTTTGTGGAACGTGTGACTGGTGGGAAGAATTTCAAGAGGCTAGGGCTCAATTCAACATTAGTTTTCTGAGATAGATGCGTGTCAGGTTTGGCCACATATTTTTCATTGTAAAAATCACATTTTATGGATTTACTAAGAAGAAGAATAAACCCTTGTTTGTTGGTTTTCCCCGGAGTTGGGGTTTCTAGGGTATATTTGGTGTCTATAATTCTATGTGATTGGTTTCTATATTATTTCCAATGTGCATTGCAAGTTATTTTACTCAGTTTTATTTCTATTCATAAGTCAAAATTAGAATTTGTTGTTGTTCTTGTTTTGGCCATAAAACATTTATTGGAACATAAATTAGTTTGTTGGGTTTTAAAGAAAAATAACAGGATTCAAAGACTGGATCAAGATTCTCAATGCTTCAGAGACAATATGATACAATTAAAGTTAATTGACCTAGAGACCATAAATGGGATACACACATGGAATAATCGGTGAGGAGGATATAATCAAGTAACTTCCAAGTTGAATCGATTCCTTATCTCAGAATCCATTATGTTAACTATTCTTCACTTGGAAGCTTCCATTTTACCTAGTTCAAGATCATATCATTGGCCCATAAAATTGGAACTAAATCGAAGTGGTAGCCCAAAAAAACACCCCTTCCACTTCGAATAGTTTTTGTTATATCACCCATCCTTTCATTATAATATTCAACAATGGTGGATTGAATCGACTGCTGAGATTGGATCCCCCATGCAAATATTCCAACAACAACTCAAATACATCAAAGGAAGGCTCAAAAAATGGAACAAAGAGGAGTTTGGTGATCTCTTTAAGGTGAAGCGAGAAATTGAAAATCAAATGGATCAAATACAAATATCCATGATTCTGGAAGGAAGAACATAATCATTAATCACAATAGAGGCATCACTCCAAACTCAACTAGAGGACTGTGCCAGATAGGAATAACTCCTATGGAAACAAAAATCAAGAGTACAATGGCTAAAGGAAGGAGAAAAAATGCCAAATTTTTTCACATATCTATGATCCAACGTCGTCATCACAATCAAATTGCTTCCATTAAATATAGTCAAGAAAATCAACTCAAAGAGCATGTGTAAATTGAACGAGAGCTTGTCCATTATTACAAAACTCTCTTTTCAAAGACATAATCATACATAAGAGTGGCCATTTAAAAAATAATGAGACACATCCCTAGATTTGTCTCACAAGAACATAATGATTCCATTCTCAAAGAAATTTCTCTCAAGGAAGTAGAGCAGGAAGTCATGGAAATTCCCAAGGGAAAATATACAAGACCAAACGACTTCACCACAGACTTCTTCCTAGATTTTTTGCCAATAATTAAGCAGGATGTATGAGCCCTAGTGGAAGAATCTCACATATTCTCAAATGTGTTACCAGCTCTTGATGCCACATTTTTATCTCTAATTCCAAAAGAGGACAAGGCAAAAGACCCTAATAAATTTAGACCGATTTCCCTTTGCAATTTGGTTTATAAAATCATCACTAAAGTTATAGAAAACCATATCAAGCCTATCCTTCCCAAATTAATATCTCCCAAACAAAATGGCTATGTGGAGGGCTGTAAAATTCTCGACAAAATAATTTTGGTCCACAAAATTGTTCACTCACTTAAAACCACCAAATCATCATGCATGCTTATCAAATTGGATATGTCCAATGCCTTTGAAGAGATCATCTGGCAATACGTCTAGCATATTCTCCTCACTTTTGGTTTTTCGCCAACTTGGATCAAATGGATTATGTCGCTCACTTCTACAACCTTCTTCTCAATCCTAGTAAATGGCTCCCCCTCAACAACTTTTTCCCCCTCCCGAGGCCTTCAACAAGGGGACCAATTATCCCCTTTCATATTTATTTTAATGGATGATGGTCTAGGATGGGAAATCAAAGCAACAATGGAAAAAAACAAAATCAGAGGCTTAAGATACTTTGAGAATGATTGTTAGCCTCATAATCCTAAAGTTCTATAGTCTAAGTATTTTAGTTTAAATATTTTTAGAAATTAGTTTATTCTAGTTTGTTAGGATAAAGACACCTAGCTTCTATGTAAATGACACCTATCATACTCATGTGATTATGTGATTGGTTGTTCTCCTAGATTTTAGTTTAGAGTTGAGCTATATAAATAAGCTCCTTCTTCAAGTGAGGTTAAGAGGAGATTATGAGTCCTCACTTCTGATTGTAATTACTTTTTTCTTATTAATAAAATTACGTGTCTAAGGACACTTTGTCAACAATGGCCTTGTTGTATCACATAAGAAATTTGTGGATGACATGATTATCATGAGAATTCCAAAACTTTGTGAATCTTGGGCCATCAAGCAAGTTATTTCAGACTTCATGGACACTTCGGGTACCTCCATTAATCAAGGTAATTCTCAAGTTTTTTTCTTTAATAACTCTCTTGCAATTCAACAATATTTCTAGAATCTTTTTCTTCCAAAGAAGCTCCCTTCTGTCCAAATACCTGGGTGCACCTCTCATGGAGAATTCTCTTTGCAACTCATCTTGGGAGGATCTTCTTTCAAATATTGAAAACAAACTTGCCAATTGGTATTTTTGTTCCATTAATCTACCAGGTCATCTTGTTTTGATAAAATCAGTTCTTCAAGCAATGCCCTTATATCTATTCCCTACCCTGGCTACACCCAAATTCATCCTAAAAGTAGTACAAAATATTCAAATATCCTTTCTTTGGGGAGGGGACAAAAAGGAAAGAAAATGTACCTTTGTTGCAAGGGATAAAACTTGTCAACCCAAGACAATTGGAGGCCTAGGACTGAGAGACCCTGAGATCTTAAGCTCATCCCTAGATGCTAAAACTTAGTGGTGTTGGATTCAAAACAAGGATGACTTATGGGACAAGATATATCCTAGGAAATACTTCCCAAACATAGAGAACCATGAATTAATCCGATTAGAGTGAAATATTGTAGGATCCTTGATCTAGTATGCAACTTGGAACTATAAACAAATAATCCAACAACATTATTATGAGAATTTTGTGATGGATGCAACACCTTGTTCTAGGATGATGCATGGAAACAAATTCTGACATGGAGAGCTCATGAATATTTACATCTGCTACAAGACAGTATGAAAACTTGTGACACAAAATGGCTAGAACAATACTAGACTCCTTTGAGGATAGAGGGTCAATGGAGATCATGGCTACACAAAGAACAATGGCTCCCTCGACCTCCTGATCTTGATTGGGACAACTTCTAGTAGGAATTACCGAAATGAAAATTAAAGGTACACGAAGGGATTGATAAGCTTCGTTGGGGTTACAAACCAGGTGGATGCTTTTATCTAAAACAGACCTACTGTCTGAAAGCAGTACAAACGTAGCAACTTCAACAAGATATATGGGTAAAAATATGGAAACAAAATCTATGGAAACAAGTTTATTTCTTACTTTGGTTGTTGGAAAGAGGAAAAATCTTAATTTGGGACAATTTAATCAAACAAGGGTTCCATGGGACAACTTTATATTCATTATGCAGCCAATAAGGGAAAACAATGAAACACATTCTCAATTCATGTTCCTTTCCAACCACTTTATGGGATCAAGGTGCCATTAGCTTTGTGACCCCATATCGTAATCAAGATGATTGAGCCCTGGAGATATGTGGACTTTTCCAGTTCCATCTTGAACTGTTTCTGGCAACTCTTCCCAGGTTTTTTGTTGTGTGAAGTATGGATGGATAGAAAATATTAAAAAATGAACACATGGAGGTAGACAAGCTCCGAGAAAGAATTAAACAAAACAAGTAGAAACAATCATGATCTCTCCATGGTATGAACAAGATTGGAAATGCATGGGACTGGAAGAAAACATTGTCAAGATATTAGGCCTTCATCATAAAGATACTCTACAATTTCCCCAAAGGATATGTCCTCAATCTATTCCTCTAGATAAATGGGAACCTTTGCCTATTGGCTTCATTAAGATCAATTTCAATGGTGCCTCTAAGGGAAACCTAGAGCCCTCCAATCTTGGAGGAGATTTTGGAAATGAACAAGGAGATATTATGTGGATATATGCAGACAAAATAGGGATTGATAGAAACAATGATGAAGAATTAAAATCCCTAGAGAGTGGCCTTCTCATTTCCATAAGCGAAGGTTATAACAAAATTGTTGTTGAATGGGACTTTCACGCTATCATTAGAATTCTTAAAAAAATGCAACAGGGATATACAATTAAAAAACTCTCCCTTAGTTGGTGGTTGGAGGGATTCCTAGAACACGTTCAATATCATCTTCCCCAGATTGAGGTCATCATCCCTTCCCATGTAATTTAATCAACAAGTAAGGTTGTTGATTGACTTGCCAACAAGGAAATCATTTGCCAACATCAATTGCTAGACACTTGTTGGGATCCCTCAAACACACGATCCCTTAGAAAAGACTGCATGACACTTGTCAAATATGACTATAATCCCCTAGATGGGTTGATTAGGACACAATAGCAGTGATGGAAGACATTGTTCTGGGATCTCATGAGGGCATATTTTTCTCGACCTTTGAATCACCACCTAGCAGGATTTCCTCACAGTTAAAGAATGCAAGGGTTTATGACAAAAGGTGCTGAATATTTGGTAGGTAACTCCTCCCTAATGATAATAACTTCCTTTGTACGATGGTAGTTTTGGATGTTTCTCTCTTTCATTTCAGAAATGAATGATCCATGTTTGGTTGGGATATGGAGCAAGGTTGTATTAGTTTTCCTTCATGGTAACTATAGGCCTCCTCCATGGAATTGTTCTGCACACCCAAAGGCTTACCTTCCTATTGCTCTTCACATCCTCTGGTCTATGGTGAATACCATCCTAGTTCCCTCGACTTGTTCTTATGTCTCCCTAAAACCTTGGTTCCTATATTGAGCTCAATCCTTGCTTTGGAGTGACCCCATGGAAAATGTCATGGTTGGCTTCTTTCTTCACGAGAACACTTAAGGGTGGAGGAAGAGGCCAAGGTTCATCTATAGAAGAACTTTGTCCAGAATGAGGATGTGGATGTTGACATTCGTCCATGGGTTCTAAACAAAGGCAGATCTCGAACCATAGAAACAAAGTATCAAAAGACAGTTCACTATTGATCTAAAAGATTGTTTTACGGTCTTAAGGTCAACCTCACGAGGATATGAATCCCCTTGTGTTTTTAGAGGGGTGGTACTCCTCTTGTTCTTATTATTCCAAGAAAATAAAATGAAATGAAACAAAAGTTTGAGAAGGACCAGACTTAATATTTATTCACATTCAAGTAAAACAACACCTGAGATTTTGGGATCAGGTGTATTTTAAAAGAAACCAATATGTATAATATTTACAATGTGAATAGATATTATGCATACAAAATATAAAACACTGATATATCCATCACAACATTCATCACAACATTTAATAATACCACAAATAGAGAGAACATGAAATGGAACGCAAATAAAAGAGAGCTTTAAATTATCATTTAATAAAGCACCAAAAAGGTTACGATAGATAAAACATTTGGTAACTCAAGCTTCTGATCAAATTCTTTGAGAGTACAGTAATGTAATATCCCGAGTATCTCTCTTGGAGTCTCAAAAATAATAATGAATCTTTAAATACAAAAACAAATGTCTTTAAAGAAATTAAAAATGCATTCGCCCTTCAAAAAGGATTGTGATTGACTCCCACGGACCATAAAATGAAAAGACCTGGAAGATGAAATAAGGAAAAACGAGAATCATCCTAAATCCCACATAATACCGAGAATATAAAGGAAAGATGACAAATGATTGTAGCATAAAATGGACTAAGGAAAAAATGAAAGGATAGAATGTATGTTTGAGTCACTTTGATAGAGAAAAATCACCTTTACTTGCTTGCAACTGGCTCCTTTATAGGTATATGTTGTGGTTGAGGTGGAAAAATTTCTATAACTGTTTCTTGATTTTTTGGTTAAGTAATTTCTATTAATGCCTTGTTCAATCATTCCTCAATGTATTCTCTTAAAGGTGGCATGATAATTTAATGTTTAGTTTTAATCCTAAATAATTGGCTTTCGTATTCCCTCAGATCTAGCTCTGATTGATGCAATGTGTCTTCCACCTCATCATTTCTGTTGATATACCGAACTAAACATATTTCAACTTCATCCTCAGAAAGTTCTACGGTTTCGGTAAATTTGTTAGCCCAAGCAACTTTTAGTGTTTTAAGTTGTCCCATTAAAGATTATTTGGTTAAGATCATGGTATCCATTAATAAATTAAGACCATTTAATTTCTTGGTAAGATTAACAAGTTTAAGAAATAGATCAATCTTTCTATTCCTCAGGGCCTCGATTTCATTTATCATTTCTCTTAATTCTTTAATTCTCCTTAACAAACATGCATTAATCTTGATTTTACAAAGGTGGTGCTACTGTCGATACTTACATGTTGACATTTTTATTTTATTTAAATTCCACTACATACTGCCTTGGGAACTCAATCAACCATAGATCATGCTTTAAATTTCATCAATTATCATGGGACTTAGATTTATTGTGACCCTTAATCAATGCATTGTGCATTAATAATGACATTATGCTTTTACAAGTGGCGGGTGATGTGGAAGGGGTAATTAATTTGATGGGAAATGGTGATGTGATGGTATGATGGATGGAAAGTGTTAAGTACGGAGGCATAATGATGTATTGGAAATGCTAAGAGTATAACACGAAATTGTGGAGTTGAGGACATAAATGTTTGTGAAACAATCTTCGGGAAAGGGTGACAATGCCCACATTGAAATTGCTAACATGGTTGGGAGAAATGCGAACTTGCGGACATGTGGACCTACTACCAATGGAAAAGTGATGGGGAGTAAGGAAATCCGCTCCGTAATGAGAAATATGGCTAAGTATGAAAATAAGTGAAAAGTGGAAAGTGAATGTGGACTTGCAAACGTGTAGAGACCTAAGAAAGTGTTAAGGGATGGTAAGTAGCTCTACATCAGCATTGCTTGAAATTGACTAAGTACCAAAATAAGATGGAAGAGAAAACAAAGTAAGTGTTTTGGTGAGTGTGGGGTTGCGGACCTGGGTAATTAATTTTTTTTTTTAATAATTGTTATGTAGCTCCGCATCCGTATTTTCAAAAAACGACTAAGTTCTTGGAAATGTTTTGATGTAAGAGAAAAGAGAAAAGTAGGCTAAGAAAAGTGTAAAAGAAATCCTAATAGTAACTACATAATAATACTAGACTGGTAAAAAAAATGGATCAACATGGACCTATATTGGCATATGAAATCCTTGATGGGAAAGGTGTTGGTGGAGAGAAATGAAGCTTACAACGAAATTTTGCTTCAAGTGGATGACATGCAACTACAATTAAAGGGGTTGACCACAAAATCTTGTTGTTCATTGTGAAACTAGCGGGATTGGATTTCTCAATGCTCCATGATGACCAAGCTCATGTTCCTGATGATGATGATGATGCTAATCACACCCATGTTTGATTTCCTTAATGCATTGTTTACTATTTTTTTGGATTTTTTATTATAGAGGGAAAATGTTTCTAGCCTATCTACAATCTAGATGTCAAGACATAGGTCTTAGGTCCTCCAGTTTAAGACATTTTAAAGATATTTCATGGTTTTACTCTTTGCATAACTTATGGACTCATTTTTCCTCTCAAGCATTTTGGATAAAACAACTACTTTTTTGTTGTTGGGTTGGTTTCCCTAGTGATAGGCCAGTAGTATAGACTATGTATAGTTTTTTCCAATTAATATGAATTTCTTCGGTTATCTTAAAAAAAAACATGAAAGATTGAAAAAAATCATCTAATTCTTTTTTACATAAAAATTAGTAATTAGGAGAAAGTATCAATAATACTTTAAAAACAATACAGTGAAATTTTAAAGTTCATGAAAGCATTCACTATTGTAACATCATCTTTCTTATTCTCAATCATATTAATATATTGAATTAATAAATTGAGAAATATCATCTTGCAATCATATTAATATATTAAATTAATAAATTGAACAATAAGCAATAGAATCATTTTGCTCTAAAACAGGTCTTAATGCTAGTTTAGGAAAATGGAGTTTTTTAAATCTAAAATTATGGAGAATCTCTACTTGTGATTCAATGGATGAAAGGAGAATTCAATTTGCACAACTTCACTGCAACCTCTTTTTCATGACATCTTTCTCCTAAAATCACCATTTTCTCACATTTCTTTTACACATGTTTATAGGGACAAGAAATATGAAGCAGACACACTATTTAAAGATGGAGTGGTGCTAGAAAATGGGATATAAAAGATCATCGACATCACTCCTACACACTCCTTTGAATATATTTATGCTCCTTGGTTCTAAATCTATTTTACCTACTCTATAGCTCTATGATCTATGCTCAATAAATTTTAATTTTCATACAAAATGAAAAGAGTTATTTTTTTTTTTTAATTTTTATATTAAATTTGAAAAAAAAACTACTTAAATAAAAACAAATAATTTTTTAAAATGTTTGTGAAAGGAAAGAAAGAGGAAAAGACAGGGAGACAAGGGCCCCTTTATATATGTGTGTATATATGTATACATAACACAAAATATATTAACTTTTAATTTATATATATATATAAATAAACTTAAGTGTAGTAAGGAAATATTATATAAACATTCTATTTATAGAAAATTCATAGTGAACCCACCACACCCTTACAAGGTCTCCCTTGATTGCAATAAAATACAAAAAGTCCACAGTTTGTTCACAATTAGAAATCATTGTTCGCTCATATTCCCTCCATTGCTCAGAAAAGTGGTGAGCAATAGAAGATCACGAGTGAAATTTCAAGGAAAAGTGTTGAGCAATAGAAATAGAAGTAGGTGAGAGTTCAAAGATGGGATGAGGCTCCAAAGGGGCATTTTTAGTAATGAAATGTGAAGTCTTGGGGGGCCGAAAATGGCAATCCCATTTTTTTTTTGAACTTTAATTTCCTAATTACACTTTCAAAAAATGAAAACTTTGCTTACATCACACGCTTTAATTTTCCATCTAAATTCCTGTCATGAGTGTGGGTGAGATTTAACTAAAATTTAATTATAATTAAATATTAGTTATAATGAAATATGTGGGTGAGATTTAACTAAAATCTAATTATAATTAAATATTAGTTATAATGAAATATGATTGGAAATGGTTAATAGTGTTTGATTAGTTGATAAAAATATAAATTATTTGGAGATTATATTTAGTCTGGGCTACACCAACTTTTATTATGGTTGGATTTTTTGGTGTCTTCTTTCATTAGTGACGTGTTTCAAACCTGGATCACCATGAAGAACGAGGTCCATCAAAACCGATCACTCTATTGGGAGTTGACTAAGACATTAAAGGACATGGGGGTGGGTTTTGATCCACCTATATGTGCATGAGTCACAATATCATTTAATATAATATCTTTGGGTGCAACCAAACTTTCGACCACTACCTCAAGGTGTCCACATGGCTCAAGGTTAAGCAACACTCATTGAAATTGAACCTTTCCTAATAGTGAAAAACTCCTCACTTTCCACCATTAAATCCAACCACTTTGGACATATTAAAAAGATGTATTAAATAAAAACTATTTCCATATTAAAAAAGATGCATTTATTTTATTATACTATCCAATATTGAATATATTAAATAATCATAATCATAATTATATATATATATATATATATATATATATATATATATATATATATATATATGAATTAATGGATTAATGGTTAAGAACATGTGTTTTCTAAATGGTTACAAGTTCAAATTTAAATAAGATAAAGTATGTATATCTTTGTAGACTTAGCAAATTAAATTAAAACTAAAATTTAATTATTATATAATGTAAATTTTATTTAATTTAAATATAAAAAAATATTTAATTTTACAAATTTATTAAAACTTACACAAAACTTATATATAAATATATTATTTTAATAACCCAAACCCAAAAACACACTTAAAACATTTATATAATAATTATCACTAAACTAAAAACTCATTAATTAATGTTATTATCATAATTAAAAATTCAACACAATTAATTATAATCAAACACTATATCATATAACATGGAAAATATTTGTGGCGTAGAAACAAAAATATTTATATTAAAATTTACATGTTTATGTGTGAACAAAAATAATTATATTAAAATTTACATGTTTATGTGTTGTCCAAGCAATTGTTTTGTCCATATCTACTATGTACCCATGTACTATGAACATGGTACTTAATAACACCGGATAAGCCCTTATAAGTGTTGTCCAAGCAATTGATTTGTTTATATCTACTATGTATCCATGAACTATGAACATACTTAATAACACCTGATAAACTTCGATAAACCCTTATAAGGTAAAAACACGTTTTTAAAAAACAATTACATATAATATAATATAATATTTTTGAATTTTTTTTCGAGGAAAAAATTTATAATATTTTTGGATCGAGTGTTAGAGAAGAGATAGGACGATGGGACCGCCCCCTAATGTGCATGTCCACCTCTCCTCCTAGTGATCACAATACCTCCAACTAGCACCCCCCCTCATCATGTCACTTCATGCCTACGTTAACTCTGCCACTGCCTCATCTGGCGGTGTCCTTCCTCCGTGCAATGGTTAATTCTCACGTCCTCTCTTGGCTCTTGAGCTTGGGTCAACTTCATTGCCAATTATAGAAACTCTCGACTGGTACAAGGGAAGCTTCCAGATTTGTCTTGGCCATATGCAGACCCTTGGGATTTATTGGCCCCTTCCTTGGTTGCTCTTTCGACTCCTCATTCCACCAACTCCCGACTCTCCTCGACTTGCACTGCTTCCTACCCCTTTTGGACTCATTGTTTCTCTTTGTCTCACCTCCCTCTCATGTTCTCCCTCCTCGTCGGATTGTATGGCACACAAGTCTCTCATTGTCGCATGTGAGGCAAGCACAATAAAATGCCACTCCCCAGGGTTGATGCAGAGGCCAAAGACTCTATTACCAGCTACCAGGCCCACACTCCTCATAAGATACAAACCAAAATTGACCTTGTAGAGGCAGATGTGAGAGTTATTAGGCAGTTCATCTTTGACGAGAAGGTCAATGTGAATGCATGTCCCTAGATTCCTGATCCTAGTTCTTCCCAAGCTAAGGAATCCAAATATTGCAGAACCATTGACCTTTACTGGCATTTGAATATGCTCATGGGAAAAACTTTAATTGAAAGGAATGAGGAACACAAAGAAGTTATCCTTCAGTTGGACGACATGTAGCTCCAAATTAAGCTCGTGGACCATAATATAAACTTGTTGGCAATGAGGATTGCGGGTTTGGACTTCTCCAAGCTGGATTATCCCCAGCCCTAGGTGCCTATAGCAAATGACCATCCTCCCTTGGTATGATTTCACTCATGTTTTTATAACTTGTTTATCTTATTTTTAGTTTAAGGGGCCTGGGCGCCATAGCCCCGCATCACCTTATTAATCATTGCAATAAACAGATAGCTCTTAGTTTTTTCTATACCAGTCTTTGTTTTGGACATCTCATGGTATGTAGTTTCCAGTTAAATTGACTTCTCAAACCAACTAAACATAATCAAATGTTTTTTTGCTGCTGGTATGGTTTCCCTAACGACAAACCAACAACACAGTGATTGTACAATTCATTTTTAAGTTAATTCAAAATTATATGAATAAAGTAACAATTCTTTTTATATATATATATGAAAAGTAACCATTAAAATTACATTGTTCTATTTTTCATAGTTAGGTTGACTTCTATCAATAACTATTCATAACACTATACCCTTAATATATCATCTCTCTTGACTTCTATCAATAACTATTCATAACACTATACCCTTAATATATCATCTCTCTTTACTCTATGAAAAGAGGAGGAGGGACTTAATTAAACCAACCAAAAAGTAATAGACCCCACCTTAATATATCATCTCTCTTTACTATATGAAAAGAGGAGGGACTTAATTAAACCAACAAAAAGTAATAGACCCACCTTGAAACTATTGAGTGTATGTAAGGCTCTCCATTACGTGCATTGCATCCTGTGCATAACCTTCACAAGTAATAAATTCTATGGCTTATGGCCTATTCATTTTGCTTGTTGATAAAACAATTTTTATTTATTTTATCGAAAGATGTAGTTTCTAGAGGTAGTTCATTGAGTTTTATTGGTTGGGTGTATGAATTCTATTGAACTCTTCTATATGGCTTTTCGTCAACGAGGTGGGATTAGTCAACAAGGTGGGATAATACAATAGCCTAAATTTGGAGTTCGTAACAACAATAATATTCTCAACTAGCCATTTGGTACGAACCTCTCTATTTCTTTAGTTTTTTTTTGGGAAATTCAATCAGCAAGTTGTCATGTTTGGGTTTTATCGGTGGATAATTTTCAAGGGGTGTCAGTTTCTATAACACATTTGGAGTTTGGTATTTGGAAAACATCATGGGGTTTTGGCTTTGGATTAGACGATGGTTTACATGCAACATTTCCCCTTTACTCTTCTCTTTCATGGTGTTTTTCTTTGGCTCTCTAAACCTCTCTAGTGCTTGGCTTATGTCTATTAGTGGTCTAGTTCTTAAATGCATGAGATATTCCTTACTATTGGGATTGGAAATGTAGGTAACATTAATTTGGGTTTTAAAAACCTTCAGAAGCATAGTGCTCTGGTTGTATTTCTGTAAGGTTTGTGGAGTAGACGAGTTTCCCTGTGTGTTGAAGATAGCCCTGATCAAATTGGTTACAAATTGACTTAGCCATCCCCTGTTCTAGATTTAGAAATCATGGACTTTGAGGACCTT
Organism: Picea mariana; assembly: GCA_032191745.1. Lineage (NCBI taxonomy): Eukaryota > Viridiplantae > Streptophyta > Pinopsida > Pinales > Pinaceae > Picea > Picea mariana. The sequence continues at coordinate 91,365 of JASDQU010439680.1, read as the reverse complement.
CAGGAGATTCGTCTACCTCTTCGAAGGCATGATGAGTCTATCCAATGTAACAAGACCTCTCTTTTCTCAATGACCTATAACGTCCACAAGAATGAACATCAACGCGCTACACAAAATGCAACAATTATAAATCTCATGGTCCAAGAAAGACATAAATTGATGTTTTGCAAGTTAAGTGCAACATGGTAACAAACATTGTCATCAACCTTAGCAAAGACTCCCATTCCATGGCTTCAAACTAGAGGATGTCAATCAACTCTACACAAGAAAACCTCAAAGAGAAGGAGACAATACACCAACTGAAAGATGACATAGAAATTGAACAAAATAATTCTCTACCCTCTAATGTAGGTTAGGAGGAGGCTATCAACTTTCATGTGTTTCACTAATTTATGTTGTTTGTTAAAGCAATAAGAATTCTATGTGTCTTTTTTAAGAAGTTTATTTTTAAGAATAATCGGGGTGTAATATTTACAGACATTTGCAAATCTTTCTATGTGGCTTAGGAGAGCCACCAATTTTGTATGAAAATCTATATCAACACTTTTTGTATTCTTTGTTGTTTAGCTTTTCTACAACACTTTTAATATAATATTTCCCATTTTCGGTTTAAAAAAATACATCTTTCGGAAACATGTTTTTATTATGGTTTGAACCACTTAAATAATATGCTAAAAATGGATGAAGCTCAGTAAAAGCTTAGATTTATTTGACAAAATAGATGCCCCTCAATTTGGAACCGGGCATAGGTCCTAAGAGAATTTGTATTTAGCTAATTTTATAAAATAATAAAATTTTATCATGGATGTGGCCTAGCAACAAATTATGAGGTGATTGAACTCATATTAACATTGAGACTTGGGTTCAAAACCCCCTAATGGGTGCAAATGAGACCAAGTAAAGGTTTTAGGTGATTTTGATGGCATAGAAACATGCTTCATAGTACAACCGCTTAGTTAAAAGACAACAATAAACAACATTTCCAATAATAATATAATTTTACTTTTTTTATTTAATGAAGCAAAGTTCAAAGTTTAGGTATAACTTTGTATTTATTAGATATTTATGTTGCCACTCCACCTTGAGATATTTGAACCAACTTCGTATCAAATTATCATTACAATTCAATTGTTTACAATTTTAACTATCATAGTTTTATTGATCCCATGTAACTCTCCAAATCATCTTCTTGTGAATGGTAAAAAGTCTAAGAATTTGCTTATGCATACCCTAATGAAAAAACAAATCAAACCATAACCATATCAATGTTGACAATAATCAAAGAATATTTGTCAAAAAATGTAATTCAATCAAATTGAAAGTGAACTATGCCAGTTACTTGCACTGCCTTAAGTAATAATAGGAGGTGGCCACTAGCATGAAATTTTACTAGCTTGTTCAGAGGAAGCAAACTAAACTTCAATGACACAAAAATGTGGATAGAACAAAAATTTAGCAAGTGGTAGATGTGCACTAGAAAAAACATATTAGACAAGTTGAGGAAAACCAGTGAACCAACCTCTAAATGTCAAAAAGTCATAAGCACGGTTAGATTCTACATTAGACAATTCAAGGGGGTAAATGTATGGATTAATGCATTGTGACTTTGTGTTTGTGTACACAAATGCACAATAATACCCTTTCAACCCTAATCATTGCCACCATCTCAATGCAGATCTTCACCCAACCATTGCCCACCCTCCAAGAGGTGAAGATGTGCATTTGCACATGCAAATGTGCACCTTCATCTCAATGAGGGTGGGTGGTAACGTGTGAAAGTTTGCAAGATCCAAATGTGCAAAATGTCATATGCATAATTAGGCCCAAACTACATTAGAGAATGTAAGAAAATCATTTTTTTGCAAATGGTGCTCATGTATTGAAAAATTTCAACATTTTGGGGCAAGCCATTACTCATTATTAGATAATGTTCCCCAAAAAAGTCCACATCACATCAAAATCATTGTACATAAACAATCCCAAATAGTGCTTGACATCACATGTAGATACTAACTATAAGTTAAAGTCAATTTACAATGTATGTCACCAAAGGCACTGGTGATGTCAGTATCAAAATGAAAGAAAATACTATCATATCAATTCGAGGACTTGCAATTGAAACCAACATAATTCGAGGACTTGCAGTTGAAACCAACATCTAGATTAACAAAAATTTTGGAGTAAATAATGCTTCATAGAGAAACCCTATAACTATCAGAGAAAAAATACTAACCAACCCCTTTTTGTATAGAGGACAACCATAAAGAAACCCGATAACTAATAGGAATGGGGACAGGTAAGGGTAAAGAACAAAAGTGAAAATATTATATTATGAGACACAATTAAGAGTGTTTGTGATGAAGAGTGTTTTTCTTGGTTGGTAACCAATTCAATTTTATCTAGGTTGAAGTTGCATTAGTGTTTGTATTTAGGTTCATTAAAAGTCTATTGAAGATTATTTTTATGACAATCTCTATAAGTAAACTCCAAAGTTGTCAATAAAATGTGTTAATGCTGATAACTCCATAGTCACATGAAAATAAATCAAAAGAAAAGAAAAAATCACGTGATAATGACTAATAAAATGTCATTATCCATTACACACAAGAGACAAACCATGAGAATAACTTTTATGACGATCTCTATGAGAATTGTTAATCAAATAAATATGTTAATGTTGATGACCCAATACTCAAATAATCACATGAGGAGAAATCAAAACAAAAGAAAAAATCACATGATAGTGACTAATAAGATGTCATTATCCATCACCTAAAGAAACAAGAACAGTGAAGTGAAGTGACTATCTTAGTAAGTGAATTTTTTTTCTATTTACTATTTGAAATTCATTATAGATTATGGACTAATCACACTTAGGAATGTTACTTGTTATTAGAAGGTTGATTTATTTTGAACTATTAGAACCCCAAATCAAGACAAATTGAGATCGAAGGAAAAAGAAAGGACTTCATCAAATG